>APFE031583053.1:0-18094 GCA_000404065.3 Pinus taeda | reverse complement strand
CCCCCCGGCGAATGAGGGGGAAATGTTTTTGCAAAAACAAAAGCAAAAAGATGCAAAATTGTGAAAAGATTGAGAGAAACCTCCAAGTAATGACCAAAGGAAAATAAATCAAGAATTTCTCAAAAAGAGACTCAAGACACCCAATTGATAAAAGCTTAGAGCAGGAATGCCAATGAAACAAGCTTAGATGAAGACTTCTGACAGGTAACCAGTGGATCTGGGCAGTAAAAACAAATTAAAAACAAAATCTAAGGGAAAAAATGGAAAAATGGAAATTTTCTCAATTTTTGACAGGGTACGCAGGCAGCCTATTTGCCCAGGTGCGTGCACGCTCTGTGTACAAAGTTGTAGTGCATACAGGTACGCACTGTGCTCAACTCAGAGGGTGTGTACTACTGAAAAATTAAGAAAAACTAAATTCTAACTTAACTCTAAGCTAGCCCACCCAAATACACAGTCAAACAATCAAAAACCAAAAAAAAAATGACTCTTTTCAGATCAAAGTGTCACTCAAAGGAAAAATCAATCACATCAATGGAGTTCCCCAGCAGAGTCGCCAATTTGTCATGCGGAAAGAGTTAATCTTGTGGACAAAACCAACCTCCCTAGAAGCCTAAGACTTTCTAGTGAAAAACAAGATAATTATGAGCAATCCTTCTCTAAACATGCATTTATCACACGAGAAATCAAGTGTTTTCGATCCTACCTCAAATCCAACGCTCGTTGTAGCAGTCCAGCCTCGCTGATCCGGATGAGCTCCTCCTTCACTTTCAAACCTGCATTCACTAACAATCAAACGATTACATAGCACCTGAATATTCCATAAAATAAAGCATATTCAACATATAGACCAAGGAGTATATGAAACAACTCATTAATAACAAATTGTTGAGAAGAATGGACTTATTTGTATTAATAGGAAACAAAAGAAACTATTACAACCTGAGCCTTGGTGTTGTGCAAGTTCCTCCCAGGGTCCAGCAAGAGTTTTCCTTTACTTTGACAAGCTCGCCCACTTCCAAATGAAACAAGAAAGGATGGTAATCTCTCCTCACAAGCTTCTACAAGGAAGTCCTAATTCCAGCAGCATCTACCCTTTGGAATGTTCAGCTTTCAACCTCCCCTCCTCTAGCCCAATGCCTGTATTTATAGTGTTCTAGAGGAAGTTAATCAGGTCCAATATCAATGGGATACTCCCCTCTTTTGGATGGGGTAGCTCCTCTCTTGATGGGATGAGTTCCTCTTTCATAGGGATGCATGAACCATTTGGAGGCGCTCAATACACGTCAAACAATCTTCTAGAATGCTCTAGAAATGACCACAAGTAATTTTTTTCAGATGAAACTCGTGCCTTTTGACCTTTACAGGGGTACGCACCCAACCCTTGACATACAGAGCGTACAAGTACGCAGGTATAATGAACTTGGAGTGCGTACACGCAAGTAAGGTAGAGAGAACCTGCGTACCCAGAGATAAACATGATTTTTAAAGACTTTCTCTCTTTCTTGAAGTTTGACATGGAGAGCAGAGGTATAAGGCTTGCCAAGGAGGATAGTATGACTGTTGATGGAGCCATACTAACTGCAGATAGTCATGGTGACAAATTTCAGTGTAACAGTTGTGTTTATGGAAAATAGAAAAGAGTTATATTTCCAAAATTTTGACTAGAAAATAAGAATGAAAACTAATAGATTGTGTATATAGATTTATAGGGAATAGTTCAAATATCATCTATTGGTGTATTTATTATTATGTTACTTTTATGAATGATATTACTTGCAAAACCTGGGTTTATCAAATTAGAAAAAGATATGGTGTGTTTGATACTCTTAAGAAATGGAAATATTAGATTAGGAATGAGACTTGAAATGAGTTGAAGCGTCAGAAATCAAATAATGGAGGAAAGTTTTGTAGCAAGAAATTTGATATTTATTATTCATATGATGGGATTCATGGATGGAAGATAATTCTAGGAGCACTATAAGGTAATGGTGTGCCAGAAAGGATGAATAGAGAAATCATGGATAATGCAACGAGTATGATATTTCATGCAAGATTACCATTATAATTTTTGGTAGATGTTGTGGATACTATTGTTTACTTAATAAACTAATGGAATTCTAGTTCCTTGAATGGTGGCACTCCAAATGAGGCATGGAGAGGTAAAGGGTAAGATACTCATTATGAATAATTTTGGTTTTTGAGCATTTATCCATATTGATAGAGGAACTAGAAAAAAGTTTAAGGAAAAATACAGGAAGTGTAATTTTATTTGATATGGAGTTAATGATTTTGGCTATCACTTATGGGATTATGAAAATAAAGCAATTATTATGAGACTATATGTGGTATTTAATGTGAAGTTCATGTACAAAATATTAGTTGCAAAGAAAGAAATAGGAAAAGGAAAACATAGAATGCATGATGTTTCATGAAATCATTGAAAAATAAATTTTGAAGGTACAAGAAAATAATTTTTTTTAGCAACAACAAAAATAGTAGGTACTTGAAACTCATACTAGTGCCATTAGAAGATCAAATAGGTTAAGCAAACCCGCGAAATAATACTCCTCCATTTTATTATGTATTTTTGATTGATTCTGGTGAATAAGAAAGATATGAAGAAATGAGAGTAAGGGATAAAATAGGACATGGACTCTTTGGTACATAAACATAATTAGGGCCTAGTCTGATTGCATATAGGTAAATTAGAATTTTAGAATATATGGGTATACATCTTTAACAAGGAAAATTTAGGAAAAAGTAGGTACAAGGCTAGATTTGTTGTAAACGGGTTGCATAAAAGAATGTTATAGATTTCAATTAAATATTTTCTCCTATTTTCAAAATGACTTCAATTATAAGTTTTTTACATTTACTATTAGTAGAAGGTTTTCATATCAATAGCTAGATGTAAATATATATTTTCTCCATGGGAAATTGAAGGAATATAATTACATGCAACAAACATAGGGGTATGAAGTGAAAGGAAAATAAAAATTTGTTTTATATTTAATTATATTGAGAGGGTGGTGAATCAGTATAATAACAACTTTTAATTTTTAAAAGTTCAAACATTATAAAACATCAATCTCATGAACTGAACAAGTAACACAAGATATACATGGAAACCCTTATGAGAGAAACCCTAAAAAAATCCTTATATGAAAGATATTGTAGGCACCAAAATAAAGGAGACACAAATCCCATCTACTACTTTGTAGGGAAAAACCAACAAAATATATAAATCCCCCTTTCATGTTTGTAGGAACCAACGTATAGGGGACACCAATCTCATCTATTTCTTTATAGGAACCAACCTTTAACAGTCACTAATCCCGACTGTGTCCACTGACTACGTTTTCCTTCACTAGATATGTTATTTTCTTCTACCTTCACTAAGTCTCTTTAACTTATTTTTCCTTAATTAGGTGCTATTATTGCTTTTTTCCATCACCAAGTCCACCTGCAGCTTCTTCATTCACTAGGTTTGCTTCTCCAAAAGATTATTTCCTTTCTCTTCTTCCCAAGAATGAACTTGCATAAAATGTCACTTATAAAATTTTTCAAATACGGTTTTGAAATATCTACCACAGGTATCTATATATATCTTCTCTATCTCTTCCATATTTCACAATCTGAAACATCTCATAAATAAAGTTATAGAAAAAAAATTCAAGATTAAATGTTTGAAGCATGTTTCAGGAGAATTTAGGAACACTAAATTCCTAAGATAATATCTCTAAATTTTTAGTGAAATAATGTATAAATTTTTTACCACAAGTACCTTGATATATCTTCTATGTATCCTCCCATTTTCATAGTTTACAACATCGCAAAATAAAGTTATAATGAAAATACCAAGTTGACCTGTTTGAAGTATATTTTGGTAGCATTTAGGAAGCTTAACTTCCTTAGAGCATATATCTAAAAATTCAATGAAAATATGTCTTAAATTTTAATCATGGGTACATGAAAATATTATGTCCATATCCTCTAATTTTCATGCTTATAAACATCCCAAAATAAAATCTATAGTTAAAATTCCAAGCCAACTTGTTTGAAGAATATTTAAGGAGCATTCAAGAAGCCTAATTTCCTCAGAGCATATCTGGAAATTTATAGCTAACCATATTATGAAATTTTAACCATAGGTACAATGAAATACTATCTCTATCCTGTCCAAAATTCACTATATGAAATGTCACATATAGAAAGTTATAGCTAAAATTCCAAGATGAGTCATTCACCATGTAAATCACATTTTTCCTTCCCCTTGCAAAGTCCCAGAATCACCCCAAAAATATTATTCAACTCCTCTTGCACACCTAATATATCTTATTTCTTAGATAAACTTTAAATAACTCACATATCCTTTATTTATACTATTTTTGAATTCACTTATGGGGCCAACTTGTAAAATTGGTTGGATTGGCCTACTTGAATTTTTGGTTGGACCATCCTAAAAAAATATTTCATATTTCGTCATTTCTATGCAGTTAGAGTGAGTTCCATATAGAATAATATTTCCTACCATATTATTATATGGTATACTTTGAGCTAGGAAATTAGAGTCCTATTGGGATAAGTGATCATGAGACACAAACTCAAAATTTTATTCTTGTTTAAAAATAAAATCTACTAAGTGTAAGTAAAATGGTCGATCAAGGGTATGGTCATCCATTCCATTCTAAAGCATGCTAAATAAGAAAAATAGGTTCAAAAGGATTGGTATAAAATTAAATCAAGTCTCCAAACAATATATATTTCCTAAATGAGATTAAGAGAAAGTAAAATTTCTCTATGGGGGTAATATCCTTAACAACTCATCAATAAAAAAAAGTACAACTTTAGGTGAAGAAAGAGGTGGAAGGTCCTACCATATTAAGCTTGAGTCTCCCTTAGGAGTCGCATGATTTTTTTTTATAACCAAGTATTGTTTTTATGAAAGGACACCTATGGCGGTGATGACAGGGGGAAATTTCCTGCCACTAGCTAGGGGGTCTCCCTGGTGTGAAGCCCCAGTTACACCTCACATCGTTTGGGATAGACGCCCCATTCGGTTTGTAGGTTGAGTAGCCATCATGTTGTTTCACTCTTAGATGTGAAATGAGGAGATGTTAGATTGAGGGAAAGAATAAAATTATTAGAGAATTGGGATGATATACTAGGATTGATAACCTATAGAACGATGTACAAGAATGCAACAACTAAAAAATAAGAAGAAGTATTCCTCAAGAAGGGTCAGTAATGTAAAATAATCTCGGGCATACATGACTAGGAAATGTACTAAAGGTTAACTAGGAATCAATTCATAATAAGTTACCGACATTGAATAGAATAAGAGAAGCAAATATTCAAAGTAGACATGGAATCCATGAGCCATGAACTAGTTTATTAACATATCTCTCACATGAAAACATGTCACATAAAAACATAATGGAAATACTAGACAACTGATATATCCATAATGAAAAAGAATGAGAATAAATGTTGAAAGTGAATGCATTCTTATTAATGCTTATGAATATATAAGTACATGTCTTGTAAGACATCAACGACCACTAGTGGAACATAGGAAGCTCATGTCATCTTCCAAAGCAAATCCCTAGCCTCACCACAACTCACCTAACTAGATGCCAAGATCTGAGTTCCTCTAGCTCTTCAAGCACATATAAGCTATCTAATGCTACCACTAGCTCTAGTGCTAAGGACACCCATAAATGAGATATGATGTGTTTTGTGGATAAATCCCTTTTGTGGACAAAAGAGATCTCCTTAGGTTCAATCGCTTAATCTAGAAATAACCAGACATAATACAATGTATTTCCCTAGAGATATTTGAAACATAAGAAGAATACTTAATTGGAATACAATGAAATCTTCCTTCTTCTCTACACTTGTTCCCTCAAGTTCAAACTTTCATTTACAAAAGTAGAACCTGAAAATCAACCAAAACAAGCAAAGAGACCAAAATATACAATATGGTATATTCAAATAACTATAAACAAGATATTAAGGAATAGTTTTCTATGCTTTTAAAAGTGAAGGCATAATGTAAGGGAAAATCAATGCACATTATGTTAATAGCAATAGAGAAACACTACAACCCTTTTTAGACCTTGATGTTGTGAAGCTATCACATCTTTCTCATCCTTTCATTGCACCAATGATAAGCCTCCAATCTCATCAATATCTAAGGATGGATTATGGACATCAAAAGTCAAATGAGTAGCATAAGGGTGATAATCAGAGTCTCCAAAAGCCAATCTGGACTCTATTTCAGGTAGTTGTTTTATTGGAAGAATGAGTAAGTTTTATATCCACCATATTAGGGCTGGATCCACTTTGGAAGGGGATAATTTCCTTGGGATAAGAAATAAAGCATTAATAGTAGTAACTCGAGGTCATCTTCAACAATAATGGAAAAATTAGCTCCCGAAGCATCCATAAGAGGAAGCTTCGAAATTATATTTTTTCTTTTACTAATTTCTAAGTTTAATCACACCTATTATGAAGGAAACATGTGCTGACTAACACAATTTTCTTGTGTGAAACTTGCACTATCAAAGTTTGTCAATAGAGTAAGTTCCATGGAGTCTTAAATTAGGGTTTTGAGCCATTGTAATCGAGGACCTTTACAAATTTTAGGAAAATTTTGGCTTTTGGTCTTGTAGAGGATTGATGAAAAGTATAGCAGATGACGAGAGATTTGGGATTGGGGCCTTTTAGCTAATTGTGACAAAATGGCCTATAACAAGTCACCACCTAAAGTGTAAAGTTAGAGTTGTGGATGAGGAATGAAGTGCTTTACTAAGTGGATTGTCTAGATTGAGAATTTACAGGTTGAGATTAGTCATTAACAAACTATTATAATATCATTATGATCATGATATTATCGCTAAGGTAGTCATACCCATACTCATCATATAATCCATTTCACATGTACAATGATCAAATTCATATCCCCTAATTATGCATTATGGGCCCATGTTTGGAGGACTTTCTGTATGGTCATATCCATCATACTTCATAGATTTGTGTATAAATCTTGAAATCACAGCTCGAATGGATGAAACTAGATCTGTGGTGTTCCATCTCATCACTCGATAGTACAAATCTAACCATGTGAATATATGTGTTAAATTCGAACATGGTAGATGCCATATGATTATTGACCAATGATGAAAGTCGGTAACATACATGAGAGAGACCATTGATAATGATAATGGCCCTAAAGGTAGTAAGCACCCTATGAAGTGTGAATAAATGAGCTAAAGTCAAACACCACATAGAATCTTTCGGTCAAAGGAAATGATGTGAACCTGGCACCAAAATTGAGGAAAATTTCCATTGAGGTATGCAATTTCCAAGGCGTTGAGGGGAGTTTCTAGATCAACTTCGTAGATAATGTGCTGAAGTCAATAGGAAGTGGTCTTTCATAGAGGGCCTTGATGTATCCCCCATCAATGACATGAAACATATACCAATATTTGAGATAGAACATAATTATGTAGAGTTGGTTCTGGGATGGCTAACATGAAAGAGGGCTATAGTTATTGCAATAGATGTCAATTACAGGAAGAATTCACTTGAACATATTGATGACACATATAGAATTGGAAACATTGACTCAATGACCCATTGAGAATCATTTTGATAAGGTGTAATAAAAAATTAGGAAAGAAAATGTCCCGAGCCAAAATAGTCACAGAAGTGAAAGAGTGTTAGAGTGTCATGTTTAAGAGCGACTTGCTACCAAAACTTAGATTTTATGCCCCTTTTCTGCAAATTCCCCACAATTGTTGACAAGTAACTCTTTACTTTTTTTACAATCTGGGTAGGATAACATATTCTTTACTTATAAGATCATCCTTTGGATGAGTCCTTCCAATTACTTGTAACAAACCTTGAGAAGCAATGGTTCGGTCTCGTTATGTTTGACGAGTCCTATGTTTTTTATGTTGTACAAGTCCAATGAGGGATAACTCGAATTATTTTTCATATTTAGATATTTTGAAAAAGTGGCCAAAAAGAAAACCCTGAGAGATTCCTTTTTGCGAATTTAGTCTCTTAGGCTTGAAAAAGTGTAAAACAGCACACAGGAGAATATTTTAGTCATGCTTGAATAAAGTATTCCTTTTTTGTAAATAGTCAAACTAATTCATAAAAGGGGTAAACTTATATGAGGAAAACATCCTTTCATTTAATTTAATGAGTGTGAAAGAGAAAAGTGTACTCGGAAATATTTTTCATATTTTAGGAGTCTGAAAAGAGCTTAAAGAGGACTATGGTGGGGTTCCTTTTTCGTAAATTTTAACAATCCTGAAAAGGTGATAAAATTAAGCTTGGTAACTTATTCTAGAGTATTTATGAGCACAAGAAGGAACACATATTAATCTCAATATCATATTACCATGTATTTACTGGCACAAGAAAGAAAAAAGAGTAAGCTCAAAATTGGTTTTATTTTTTTACACAAGCTTGAAATAAGAAGAAATATGCTTGAGATAAGTACATTTCCCCCATCATAACGATAGAGGCATGCACCCCAACTTTGTTTCATCCACCAACTCTCTTAATGAACTGAGATAGACTGTTGGTTACTAATATGTGGAGGAAATGAAGGTTTATTTATGAGGTCAAGTGAAAGACTCAACTCAACATTTACAAGATCTAGTCAAAGAATCAAATCAATTAGAGGGGGTTTATTTCATTTTTTAACGCGTTTGACATAGGAAAAGAACCATTCTCAAATGTTTTCTTCATTTTTATGTGATATTGACACAAGAAAGAAGCATTCTTAAGTGTTTGTTTCATTTTTATGCAAGCTTGAAACATAGAAGAAACTATTCTTGTGGTGACCTATTTCATTTTTTAATGAGATTGGCAGAGTAAAATAACTATGCTCATGGTACTACCTATATCATGGCTCCCGAGAGGGAACGACTATATAAGGAATACATATGAAGGGCTTGATAATGGATTTGAAGAGGATTTCATCAACTATGCTTTGGAAGGAATGAATATCAAGGGATCCAATAGGAATAGGAAGATTAAGCTCCAATGGTCCCAATAAGTAATTTACCATATCACTAATTAGTTCTTGGTTAAAAGAAGTCAAGCTAATAGGGATAGGCTCTCCTTCGTCAGTAGGTGCATGCATGAAACATGTTTCCCCATAATTAACTTGTGGTGAGGGGGATACCACTTGCATATTAGGAAGATTTAGGGAAGTTGGATGGTTGGTAGTCAAATCCATACCAACAAATGAAAGTTGGTCGATAGCCATAAATTTTCCATCATACATGAAAGACATTACTTGAAAGAGTGTGGACATGATAGTGTTCATGGCATAAACATAGTCTCGCCCAAGGAGGAAATTGAAATCCAAGGGGCCTTGGACTACCATAACATTAATATATATAGTTATTCCTTTTGAGGTAGTAGGTAGCTAAGGAAGGATCCCTAAAGGTTCACTACTTCTTATGTTAAAAGGAAACAAGTTATGAGTAATGGACACATGATGAGAGGAAACTATAGCTTTCCAATGATACATGGATATAATGCTAACATAAGTGCCTTCATCTATAACAATGTGATATATGTTCTTATCACAAGCCTTCACTATGATTAGGAAGGGCATGTAAGAAGGGAGATGAGGCTCTTTCAATTGATTCCAATCGAAGGATATTAACTCATTACTTGGAGGGGGTTTCGTGAGAATGAGAGAAATCCCCCCTTGTTTAGTGGGATCTAAAGCAGGAAGAAGAACCTGAGCAGTCTTAACTTCAGTCTCTAAAGGGAGAGCATGATCGACTGAAGATAGAATCAAGTTGATCACTTTATCAACCAATGGTTGGTTGGAAGAGGACTCATGGGATTCACATTTAGGGAGGTTGGGATTGACTGAAGATGTAGTTGGATCAATCACTTCATCAAATAAGGGAGGATTGGGAGAAGGCTTATGATAGCTAGTTGGAATTTATTGCTGAGAAACAGTAAGGGTTTCCAACAATTTGGAGGCTTCAATCATATGAAGGAAAAGTTGAGTTTGGTGACTCCCTTCACACAATCTATAGGGAAACATAAGTTTTCCCTTTTTCCCAAGAACCTTATTATCACTAGCTAATGGTTTGTATCCAAAGGATAATGATAAGGGCTTATGTGAGCCTATGGACAACACTTCTAATACTTGGGTAATACTAGGGAAATCTCTATGAAGGTGGTCACCCTTATAAATCTAGCAAGGGAATTTAATTTTATGAGGCATGTTGGAAGGTTTTTCAACATCAGCCACATTCATAGAAATGGCTGGTTGGTTTCCCCCTTTCTTATTTTGATTCTTCTTCTTCTTCCTTTTCCTCTTGTTCTTAGCTTCCTGGTTACTAGCATCAAGACTTTTGCTAGGCGAAAACGAAGAAATGGAAGAAGAGATTATGGGCGAAGAAGGAAAATGGTCAACTTTTGGTTGGTGTTGTTCAGGAGAGATTTCTTGTCAATTCGTTGGAACACTAAGAACCAAGGTGGTTGAAAGAAAGCATACTGGTAAACCTATTGTGAATCCAGGAAGGGACAACATAGCCATGTAAAGAGCACCAATATTTCCAAAATAAGGAGAAGGAATGGTATTCCCATTAGAGGGGTTTCCTTAACTAGAAGACTCTGGAAGTGTTGCCACTAGACTCAACCAAAGGTATAATAAGGAGTAAAAAGAGAGAAGTCAATAAAAGAAACAATAACAATGAAAATGGTCATTAGGTATGAAGGGATTACCAAGTTGTTGTGAATAGAAATATGCCATTAAATATGTGAAGGCAATATTTTTGAATGTTATGTTAATTGTATCACAAACAACAAGGTGATTGACTCAATTACCTATGGTAGGTTTGCAACCTAATGAGGACTTCCTATAACCCAAGGGTATGTGGAAGTGTAATCTGTGGTAGTGTTGTCTAATGCATAACCATACAATGGGAGTATTCCTATATAATCATTGTACATGGAACACATAGAGTCTTAATTTTAATACATAATACCCTTAATAATACCCTTAATTTGACTACATATTGGAAAATATCTATAAAAATCACATTATTTACCCCCTACCAATACGAACCCAATACACCTTCCAAATAAAAAAATCCCCTACCTTCACTAGATATTGTAGGTATCCATTTTTGCATTACCACTTTTTATACCCCTTTATATTTTTTCATTAACTTTGAGCTCCATTTTTTCTACTTGCCAATATAGAAACCATTTACCCCCTATGCTCATTATATTATGTAAATTTTTCCTCAATATATATTCCCCAATATGAATGCATGTGGTATGGTATTTCTCCCCCAATGAATCCCCCATGATGGAGCTCCTTGCTATATACCCAAAGTTATGTGGAATAATGATCCTACCTATTTCAAAGTACGTGGAAAACCGACCATCCCCAGAATGTAACACAAATTATTAATGACAACTAATACATTTAGAGATGTCGAAACATATATTCTAGCCTAAACCAACTAATTGTTTTTTTACTATTTCAAATGATCATTTAGATTGATTGGTAAATTTGAAATGTTTCTCTTAATTAAGGATTTTCTTTGATCGTAAAAGTGAAACATCCACCTGAATTATTAAAATGCTACTAATATGAGAGATATTTTTCAATTCGATGAAGATCTAACTAGAGGAAAGGAAGAGGCTTCAATTAAAAAAAAAAAAAAAACTTCCATGCAATACCTTCAAAGAAACTATTCCAGTTTCACAAATTCAAAATCCTAATCAAGAAGAATTTTGTATTTTTTGAATTTTCATAATGTAAAGAAAACTCAAACTATGACTAGATTACTGAAATATAAGTAATTCGAGTAGGTATCTACTGTAACATGAAATGTCGTTTAATGAATCAATAATGAAGCCAAGTTGTAAAAATATCTAATTGACAAGAAAAAAACAATTTCCTACCAAATACTAATCAAACTTAAATTTCACACAAATTGCTAGGTTTATAGAGAATAAGATAGACCATAGACTCAGAAAACCACAGGAAACAATGTAAGTTTCAAATAAAGATGAGGAAGCCCATATTTTTTTCATTTTCTAGGAATCATCGCAAGTAGTCTATAGACATCAGTGGGATGGTTCACACTTAATGAACATAAAAATTGTACTGAGTCACATTGTCACTGATTTATCACAATTTATCAGAAAGGAAATTGTAATGAGTCACACTTAATATATAGAAAATTGCGATGAGTCACACCTAATAAGGCAAATGGTTATGAGTCATGTTGACACAGAAGGACAAGTGAAATGGGGTTAATTCACACTAACAACGAGGGAAAAACCCTAACCAAACTCATAATCAATTTTCTAAATTAAAATTATGGTCTGAAAAAGACAAAAAGAGTCAATTGGAGAAGTCCTAAAAGGCCAAGCAAAGAAAACCACCAAAGAACATCTTGTTCCCTAGTGGGGTCACTAAGTTGTTTTGTGGATACATCCCTTCTATGGATAGAAGCAATCTCCCTAGGTTTAGTGGCTTAACCTAGAAACATCCAGACAATATACAATATGTTTCCGTATAAATATTTGAAACATAACAATAATCCTTACTTGGAATCCAATGCAAGATTCCTTCTTCTCATCACTTGTTCCCTCAAGTTGCAACTTTGACTTCCAAAAATAGAACCTACAAATCAACCAAAACAAGAAAACATACCAAAATAGGAAATATGATATATTCAAATAACTCTAAACAAGAGATCAAGGAATCCTATTCTACACATGTAAAAGGAAAGGCATAGTGTATGGGAAAAATAATGCACTTTGTATTAAGAGAAATAGAGAAAAATTACAACCCTTTTTAGGGCTTAATGTTGTGAATCTCTCACAACTTCCTTGTGCTTTATTTTCCATAAATATAAGCCTCCAATATCATCAATATCTAAGGATTGTTTACGGACCTCCAAAGTTAAATGTGTAGCATAAGGGAAATAATTACAGTCTCCAAAAGCCAACCTAGAATCTATAACAAATAGTGATTTTATAGGACAAATGAGAAAGTTTTAGATCAACCATACTAGGGCTAGATCCACTTTGAAAGGATATAAGGTCCATGGGAGAAGAGATAAAGCCTTACTAGTAGGAATTTGAATTCATCTTCAATAGCAAATGGAAGATTCAGCTATGGAAGTATCCAAAAGGGGAAGCTTAGAAATTAGATTTTATTTTTCCTCATTTATGTTGGCATTATGTTTCTGGTGAGGTTATATGTTACAGATGTTGTACTTGATGGCAACACCCATGGCAAGGCTCTCAATATGATGAAAATTAAGAAGTACGCAGGAGAACAGTTCAGAAGATGCGTACCCGCAACTACGCCGTGCAGGGACCGTGGCCAGACACGCAGGTCAACCGTTCAGGAGGTGCGTACCCCCAGTGCGCTCATTTCAAGGCAGAGAAAAGCACACGTGGGGTTTCTTATGTATTTAGCTGACGGTATTTGACGACGATATTTGTGTTGTTATGGTTTTGGCTCGTGGTATTGATCCGTGATTTGAGGAAAAAACTTACCTATATAAAGCAAAGGAGATCATTTGGCTTGAGTATGCTTTTGGGTTGAATATCTTTAGATCTGAAATATTTGGGTTATTGTTTCAAAAAGCTTGATCTATATGAAAGTGAAGTGGAAATCGAATCTGTGAAGGGTGATCTATCGAGTGCTTGATCAGATCTGGGCATCCGTCTAACTGTAGCACACTGGTGATCTGCAAATTCAGCCCTAATCTGATGTACGAAGGTGTTTAACGGTGCCTCTGCGTGGGTACGCAGAGCAGAAGAAGGCGAACTACGTGGGTACGCAGAGTAGAAGAAGGGTGACTGCGTGGGTACACAGAGCAGAAACAAGTGAACTGTGTGGGTACGTAGAGCAGAAACAGGCGAACTACGTGGGTACGCAGAGCAACAGTGGTTCAGGTGCGTACGCACAATAAAAGTACGCGGCGCGATAGACTTTCTGGGTGCGTACCTCTGTGGCAGTACGCGGCACGATAGTGCATCTGAGTGCGTATTGTACGCAGCGCGACAGAAGAAGCAGTGCATGGTCACGCAGTGCAGCAGAAGGAGATCTGTGGGTATACGTAGAGAAGCAGAGGGTGAAGTGCGTAGCGATGTAGGCCAGAGAAAGGAAAGTTGCGTATCTGTCTCAGGACTATCTGTTGACTGAATTTTTCTGTTGTTAAGGTGTTCTGGGTTTAGTTCTGTTTTGTTGATTTGGTTACTGCTGTGAAATCTACATGTACTTGATGATCACTTGATGTTTATGGATCCAGTTTGAAAATTTATGAAAAGTGGTCCTTGAAAGAAAAGGAAATAGGGGGTTGTAGCTCCCTTCCAGGAGAGACTGGAAAACGAGAGAGAGTTGTGTAGCTCTCTGCAGGTTGCAGCCTGCGTACTGGTAAAGGACTGCACCAGTACAAGACCATTGTAAAAGGAGTTTCTAATTTGAAAGAAGATAGAGACATATTGCAGCAGGTGGTTTTCACCCACATTGGGTTTCCACCTTATATCTGGTGTTCTTTGATGTGACTGTCTGTTTTTCTTGTTCATGCTCATTATTTTATGGTACTGATATGCAAAAATAATTCAAAGTGTAAATAAGGAAGATTTGGTAAAAGAACTAGATAATACTGATTCACCCCCCCTCTCAGTATTATTTTCAACAATTGGTATCAGAGCAGGTCCTTCTGAAGAAGCTTGATCGCTTGAAGGAAGATCTTTCATCATGAGCAACTACGAGAGGGAAGCATCTATCAGGCCACCGATTTTTGATGGGACAAACTTCAATTATTGGAAGGTAAGAGTTACTGCATATCTTCAATCTCTTGGTACGGATGTTTGGGATATCATAGAGACAGGCTACACTTTTCCTTCAGCTACTCCTACAGATGCGGCCGAAAAGAAGAAATATGAAACAAATGCTAAAGCAGTCAATACTTTGCTGGGATTCTTATCTCAAACAGAGTTTGTGAAGGTTATGCAATATAAATCAGCAAAAGAAATATGGGACAAGATTGTCTTGAGCTACGAAGGAGATGAACAGGTAAAGCGTGCTAAACTTCAAACTCTCAGAATTCAGTATGAGAATCTCAGGATGTATAATGATGAAAGTGTGGCTAACTACTTTCTTCGGGTAGATGAGATTGTTAATTGTATGAAAAATTTGGGTGAAGAAATAAGAGAGGCTATTGTGGTTGAAAAGGTTCTAAGATCATTGTCCCCCAAGTTTGAATCTAAAGTATCTGCAATTGAAGAAAAGGAAAATCTACGAATTCTTACTATGTCTCAGCTACATGGAATTCTAACTGCTTATGAAATGAGAAAGGGAGGTCCATCAGATAGAAGAGAAGCTGCTTTCAAGGTGTCAGGCAAAGGAGATTATTATGAAGCAAGTCACGTACCAGAAGAAGAAGAAGAAGAATCAAATTTTGTCAGAAATCTTCAAAGGGGTTCTAGAAGATTCATAGGTAAGTTACCTTTTAAATGCTTTTCTTGTGGAAGAGTAGGTCATTATGCTGCAATATGTCCTTATAAGGATAAAGGAAAGGAACCTGCTAGATGGAACAAGAAACAGGGTGCAAATAAGAAAAGCTACTACACTCATGAAGATAGTGATGGTCTATCAAACAATGATGAAGATGAACAAGGTAATTAATATAAACTGTTAATGGCATTTGAAGATGATGATTATATGGATGCTATAGATGTGGATAACCTTTTTGAAGAAATTACTAGACTCAAGAGATGTATAGAAGAAAATAATATGATCATTGATACTCTACCATTTCAAATTGATGAAAAGGAAAAACATTTTGAAAAGTTAGAAGGTGAAATTGTTGCTCTTAGAAAAGAGATTGAGAAAACAAAAGCTATTAATCTTAAGTTTGTCAAAGGATCTGAAACTCTGGATGAGATTATCAATGTATAGCGTTCTCCTCTAAATAAGACAGGACTGGGCTATAATGGAGAAACTTCTCAAGCATCCACTTCAAAAAGTTATCTTGATGCAGCAAAAAGGAGTGAGCAAAAGCACAATGGAGACTATCAGGTAAAGCAGGGACAAATTACAAACAGAGGCTATCAGGGGCAATCTGTTTTAAGAGTGAACAAAAGCTACAACCAACCATAGGTAAAGTCTTCTCAATTTGGTTCAAGAATGAATAACAGTAGAGATTACAATCACTTGGCCGGTAGATTTGATAACCGCAGAAGTTTCTTCAATGGACGATGTTTTTCTTGTCATAACTTTGGTCACAAAGCAGCTCAATGTGTTGCATATAAAACAATCATGACTAGAGAAGCTCAAAAACAAAGAAGTACGACCGGGATTATAGAAAGGACCTATAACAACTTTTTGGCTCTTGAAAATGAAGTTGAATGTTCTATTTCCAATAACTTTGGTCATGAAGATTCTGAATGCAGGAGCAGGTTTCAGCAGAAAAAGGAACAAGCTCCAAGCACCAAAACATGGAGAATAAAGGAACCTCAAACAGAAAGATGTGGGATAGCATTTTATGCAGAGGGACAAGAAAATCTATGGTACATTGACAGTGGATGTTCAAAGCATATGACAGGTGATAAAGGAAAACTTGAGTCTTACTCTGCTCTAGAAAAGGGAAAGAAAGTTTCTTTTGGAAATGATACTCCTGCAACTATAAAAGGAAAAGGTATTGCTCAGCTAAAAGAAAAGGTCAAGGCTGGAAATGTTTTGTATGTTGATGGCTTGAAACATAATCTTCTAAGTGTCAGTCAGATGTGTGATCAAAGAATCTAGGTGATATTCAGATCAAATGGATGTCTTGTTCGTGATCTTGATACAGGTAAAACAGTGATCAAAGGCAAAAGAACTCGAAATAATCTGTACATATTTGAAGAAGGACAACAACAGTTCTATCTAAGCAAGGATGATGAGCACTGGTTATGGCATCGGAGGTTGGGTCATCTAAGCTTTTCACAAATAAGTAAAGCATGCAAATATCAGGCAGTTCGCGATCTTCCAGATATCAAAATTCCTGACAACACCATATGCAAATCATGTCAGTTTGGAAAACAGACCAGAACTAACTTTCCAGAGAAAGAAGGATCAGCTAGCATGCCTCTTGAGCTAGTGCATACAGATACATGCGGACCGTTCAGTAAAAGAACACCGAGAGGAGAAGAATACCTGATATTATTCATTGACGATTTCTCCAGGTTTGTCTGGTTAGGACTTATGAAGCACAAAGATGAAGCATTCGAAAATTTCAAATCCTTCAAAGCCATGGCTGAAAAACAATCAGGTCACAAAATTAAGTGCCTCAGATCTGACAGAGGTGGGGAATTTACTTCAAATGAATTCTTCGATTTCTGTGAAGAACATGGGATAAGAAGAGAATTCTCTACAGCTAGAACTCCTCAGCAAAATGGAGTTTTGGAAAGAATGAACAGAACAGTCCAACAAATGGCCCGTGCTATGCTTGATGAATCAGGGACTCCCGCAACTTTCTGGGGTGAAGCTGCTCATGCTGCGGTTGTTATTCTAAACAAAACAAATGTCCGGGTGAAAAGCACTCAAACTCCTCATGAGCTCTGGAATGGTAAGACTCCTTCGGTAAAGCACTTCAAAATCTTTGGGAGCAAATGCTATATTAAGAATACTGATGAGCAGCTTGGAAACTTGAACCTAGAGCAGATGAAGGCATTCTTCTTGGTTACTCTCCACATAGCAAAGCATACAAGTGCTACAATAAAAGACTTGGCAGAATTATTGAAAGCATTGATGTAGTGTTTGATGAGAAGGGATACATCCCTAGACAAGTACATCATGAAGACATCGAAGAAGATGAAGGCTACCCTCAACAGCAGAATGATGAAGAACCTCAAGAAGAACCTGAAGAAGAATCAGAGGAGCAGACAAGAATAGAAAAAAAGACTCCATCCAGATATGTTTAGAAGAATCATCCAGAATTTCAGATTATGGGGCAGAAAGAAGTAGGTGTACAAACAAGAAGAACAGTTGCAGAAGCCTCAAGCTATTTGGCATTACTCTCCT
>APFE031583047.1:0-13766 GCA_000404065.3 Pinus taeda | reverse complement strand
CCAAGGGCTACTCGTGGCAGGATGATATTCTTCGCTACAAGGACAGAGTCGTAATATCACCAACATCCACCTTCAAAAGTCGCATTTTGGCAGAGATGCATTCATCTCCCATTGCAGGACATTCGGGCTTTCAGAAGACGTATGCTCGCACCAGAAGATCATTTTTCTGGACAGGCATGAAAAAGGACATCCTTACCTTCGTAACCGAATGCGAGGTCTGTCAAGGCCACAAAGGGGAAACAGTCAACACACTAGGCACCTTACAACCATTGCCCATTCTGGCACAATTTGGACATAAGTTTCTATGGATTTCATTACAGGTCTTCCAAAGTCAGGGAACAAGTCAGTCATCATGGTGGTTGTGGACCGATTGTCGAAGTATGTTCATTTTTGCGCTCTCCCCCACCCGTTTACACCCACCTTGGTTGCTCAAACTTTCATGGATCAGATCTTCAAATTGCATGGCATGCCCATTTCTATTGTGTCCGACCGCGACCCGATCTTCACCATCAATTTTTGGCAGGAACTCTTCAGAATACAAGGCACTCAACTAAAACTCAGTACTTCCTACCATCCGCAAACAGATGGTCAAACTGAAGCAGTCAACAAATGTCTAGAAACCTACCTTAGGTGTTTTACTTCAGAAAAACAAAACCTTTGGGTACAGTGGCTACCTCTGGCAGAATGGTGGTATAACACCAACTATCATGCCACCACCAAAATGACTCCCTATGAAGCAGTATATGCTCAACTCCCACCTTCACCTACTTCATATCTCAAGGGATGCTCAAAAGTCCAAGTAGTGGATCAACTACTACAACACCATGCAACTATGCTCGCCCATCTTTGAGAGAATCTTCATCAAGCTCAGAACTGCATGAAGCAACAGGTAGACCAGCATCTCTCAGAGTGCCAATTTCAAGAAGGGGATCAGGTCTTTTTACGGCTCCAACCATATAAGCAAACATCACTCAAAGTCAAGGGATGTCAGAAACTCTCTCCCAAATTATACGGACCATATCAAGTACTTCAATGCATTGGAGAAGTGGCCTACAAGTTGGCTTTGCCACCTACTGCAAAAATCCATCCAGTTTTTCATGTCTCATTCCTCAAGAAAGTGATTGGGAGTAATTGCAGAATTCAGACTAGTCTACCAGAATTGGACGAAGAAGGATCCATCTGGCTTCAACCGGAATAGGTCCTCGACACACGAGTCAAGCAACTGCACGGCCGCATGATTAAGGAAGTCCTAGTCAAATGGAAAGACACCTCTCCAGAAGACGCAACTTGGGAGCCAACCACTATTCTGCAGCAGTTTCCGCAGCTTCAGCCTTGAGGACAATGCTAGTCTTAAGGGGGTGGGCATGTTAGGGTCCCACCCTAACCCCCTTATCTATGTAATGGGACCAGGTCATAGTCAAGAGTCAATAAATCCCATATTAATAATTGTAAGTGGTTAATCCGCAATTAATAAAGGAGCCACAGTTAGTTGCAAATGGGTCGTAGTATTAGATAGATGGTATTAGTAATAAGCGGTATCGACCCATGGTATTACTCATAGGAGTCATATATAAAGGATAGAAACTCCCTGTGAGGAGCATCATGTCTTATTTTTGTAATCGAGCTCTGCTCTATTGGAGGTTTCCCCCTCGAAGAGGCAAGTGAACTTTACTCTCTGAATAATAAAATCATTACCATTCTGTGTTCTGGGTATCTTTTCTTTGCATATTCCATGTTCTCGGTATCTTTTCTTCGCATATTCTGTATTTGGGTATCATTTGCACGTTAAGAGCATAACAATATCCCTGCCTTAAAACCATCATACCAGTCATAACATGCTCATGGCAATCAATGGACAATATTGGGTACCAGTGTCCCACAATTGCCCTACTCCTGAAATGATTTGCCAGCATAATTCTACATGTTTCAATTCCTTTGCTGCTACTACTAATTCTTGCAGTCAATTTCAACCACCCAACCGAGCATTTCATGCATTCCGGTACCAAGCATATAGCTTCAATTAGATTTAAAATAAATGGAAATAAATCCACATCATACCTCATTGGTAGCTCATCAATAAGGTACATTTGCAATCGTGTTCGCTACCTGTCACAATAAGTGAAACTAGCATATTTGACCAAATCAACATATACAAAGATATGGCATCAGGTTAGCTCAAACACAACCATCATAGATCAAAATCATAAATCAACCGAAATCATAGATCAAATATAATCATCATATACCATAGTCATAAATCACAAGCATAATAAAACTTAAATAAAAAGTTGATACTTATCCTTTCATCAATCCTTAGCTTCTACCTTCGTCTTTATGCCATACGCACTCTGGCTCCATTTCTACACCCGAAAAACATCTATTGCCTTCTCCTCAACCATGTGCATAGACGCATAGTGTGCATCACACACATATAGCCACACCTGATGCACAACACCATGCAATACATGCACCTACATTGACGTACAACTCATACACCTAAAACCAGTGTTCAACATAGTGCATCATCTATACCCTATGTGCAATACCACCCAATACATATAACTACACAGAGTACAACACAATGAGTACACACGCTGCAATACCATGACTACATGATGCATATACATAATACCACATGCCCTCAACACAACATGTATGAAATGCACACAATACCACACATTCACTAGTACCATATGTACAACAAGTACAAAATACCACCTACACACTGCACCACGTGCACAACATGTTCACAACATCACCATGGTGCCATCTCACAACGTGTACACAACGACACATGTACACTACACCACTATACAACATGTACACAATACCACACGTACACAGTACCACACGCACGATGTGTACGGGACACCATATGTACATAGCATCACATGCACGACATGTACACAACACCACATGCTCATAGAACCCTATGTACAACATGTACACAGCACCACATGCTCACAACACCACTTGTACAACCATGCACACAACACCATATGTACACAACACCATATGTACAACATGCATGCAACACCACGTGTACATAGCACTACATATCCAACATGTACATAGCATCATCCATACACAACACTGCATATCCAACATGCACAGAGCACCATATGCACACACACTACATATACATCATGAAGACAGTAAAATATGTATACAACAACCCATATGCAATATTCACACAACCCTATTTGTACCATCCTGTACATAACATTAAGTAAATAACATGTACACATGCTATGTATACAAAACACCACAAATGCACACATCATAGATGCAACATGTAAAAAATATACAACGTATGCACAACAATAGTACCACACATCCAAAACCACATTGTCCTTACCAAGAAACCTTGCTTCTAGTATCTCATCCATGCTTATCCTAGCAATCCGTAGACCACGCTGCTTTCACTTTGTTGATGTATCCTTCAAAATTACTTATCATAACATAAACTTAGGCATAATAAAAGTATACAATATCAATTCATATCCACATGATACTGATCTCGTATATTTGTCGTGACTACTCTTCCCAATTTATTCCTCGTAAGACCAGGAACCTCTTATTGTCGTTCTCTTGCATAATCAATCATTCCTCCACAAGAATGATCCTTGACAACCCTGTTATACAGTAACATAGATACATGGATACATACATACATATATAAACATTAGCATAAAACAATCATGATCATGTCAGACAACAACATACATACATACATACATATATACATATATAAACATCAACATAATCATGATCATAACAAAATTGCTAGGTAACATAAGGTCAAGTCTAAGATAAATTCCTTTATTCATGAACATGCATTGAGAGCAATATTTCCCAACATAGCCAAATCATATGACACCTCTTATCTATTTACTTTACCTTTTCTAGTTATATTTCTTGGGTCTTCACTGCTACTCTCCATTTACCACAATGGACCCAACCAGTGCAACCAACTATCATAGTCTTACTTTCCCCTACACTTACTCATGCACAAAGCTTCATCTAGGTCTTATATCATCAATTGGGTACCACACTTCTCTCTTGTTTTCCATCAACTTTCCTCTTTCCCAACCAATTCCTAAGACTCAAAACATAAAAGGAAAGACATGAAACAAACAAGAAGAAGACCATAAAAACCAATAATAACATGACTCTACAAACAAAGTGGTATGGCCATACACTAGACATAAACAAAGCTACAAATCAATATCATCAATTCATAAAAGACCAAAATTACAAGACTAACAACAAACACCATGACTTAATCCCCATGGTACCCAGGGAAAGTTCAACCTAAGCCTTCTTCAAGATTTCATGGAAACCTCTTATGCCATGCAACTCCTTGCATTATGTTAACACGTGTCAACCACATGTTCCAAACATCAATACAATCATATTTATCAATTTAAAATCAAATTTTACAAATAATCATGTCATAATCCATAGTCATTAGACATAATTCTACAACTATTGACTGCATTCAAGTACATATCAAATGTGTCAACACATACATGTTAGTACAATCATCTTGAAACAAAATCATATGAACACATACTCATAATAAGAAATTCATAAATCATTCATACCATGTTAAATACGTCAACTAGATGACATAATCAATAGTCAAGCACCAAATATATGACATAGGAAACGGATACCTTAATGTATCTCAAGGGAGGTGATCTTGTCTACAAAATCAATGTAGTTAGCACGATATAACTTTACAACACATCAGCTCAAGCACTCATAAGATCATGACATCCATAACAATATCTAGTTAACATGTTCACATCGTAAACTCATACACAACTATCATTCACAGATATGCAAAGTCTATCTAGATTAGTATGACCTGATCTCACACATATGTCGATTGATACCTGAATATCACAATGATAACCATCTGCATAGGTCAAACCAGGTTAACACAATACATATAACATCAATATCTTCAAGGCAATGAACATAACCATCACGCATATGACCAATCCAAATTATAACATCAATATCTCAATGAAATGACCCTAACCATCAAGTTAATAACATTTAACGACAATAAGCTATATATCATTCTCATCAACAACATAAAACTGAATTGTCAAGCTAAATTTCATATAACAATCAACAAGTTAACTTATAACGTACTCATCAACAAAAAAATAGAATAATCATCAGGTTATCTAATATAAAACAACAATAGAAATGCATACAACTAAAGGTTACTATCATTCCTAGCTATCTAACACATGTGCATATAACTAAACTAGTCAACCAATATCTATCATGAATGTAACCATAACTTCAAAAGACATGTACATAAACCTAATGTATATAAACCTAATGCATATAAAAATCCTTAACTTAAATACCTACATGCCAAAAATGCAATATCTATATGACGATATGATCTTACCCCAATGTCCAATGCTACAACCTCATTATCATGATTTGCATCTCCTACTCTATCTCATCCAACACATTAGCATCATAACAATCAATAGCATCATGATGACATAAATTACATACAATGATTTCACAAGACATGTCTAACCTAATATTCAAACTATATCCAAGACCATACATGCATAACAACTATATATAGACATATAACACATGAGTACAGAGCCATCTATGCACCATTCTAGCTAGAGTCCAATCATCAATGCATGCCCATATCAACTTCACAAACCATGACATCATGCATGACAACAACCATTAATCCATTGTACACATTGCAACATGCAACCAACAATATGCATAACCGCATGTAGTCAAACATAATCGATCAATTCTTGTAATCAACCTACAAGACTGATACATGTAATCAAAATATTCAAAAATGTAACATAGCATACAAGGGTGTAAGTATGTATCATGAAATCAACATGTAAGCGACATATAATTCATACACAGTCAATCACATGTTCCAAAAATCAATACATTGTGTCTATTAATTTGAAATCAGCATTCACCAATACTAACAACCTATAAGCATACCCCCTTACTATCCATGGTCCACACTAAGGTAGAAGGAGGAAGCTACTATAATGGCCTGATCTCCAATGTTCAATTATGGAAATGGGATCTCCAAAGCTCTACTAAATTTAACTACAATTTAAAAGAGATTGTTTTTTATTTCTCATACATTTGTATGAGATTAATTCAAAACATTGCACTTATTCCACTTGTAGCATAATAATTAAAAACTTTCCACTTCAATTATTTGCATGCAAATAGGCATAGATAAGCTACATCCATATTATCATACTACAATATTATCCCATCTAAAACATAACATTTTCTTCAAACAATTACCATACTTTTACATTTTCTTCAAACAACTACTATACCATTACATTTGCATGTAAGAATTTCTTCAAACACTTTACATGCAAACTAATATAGACAACTATTTGCATACAAGTAAGAATATATCAACTACAACAATACTATTACACATCAATACTATCCCCAACCACAAACAATATACTCATTGGGGCATTTTATCAAATAGTTTGTATGCAATTAATCATTGAACCATTTAAGTATTTCATCAAACACTTTGCAAGAAAACTAATATAGCAAATGATTCAATGCATATATCCTAAACTGTAGCAGTAAAAGTTATGGAAACTGAACCATATGATTCGTGGTATTTTCTCTCACTATGGTTCAAGTTTCAACTTATGGGATTTAATTGATGAAAAGTTATAACAAAAATACCAACACAATCCTATTTGCTGCACAATTCTAGGAGTATCCAGAAAGCTCAATTTACACTGTTCATATCGCCTAAAATATAGCGAATAAATATCTGAAATTTTTGTCACAATATAAAAAGGATTTCCTCTCATTGTGGAAAGCATTTTAGCTCTTGAGAGTGCCCAGAATAAAAGTTATAAAAAAAAAATTCAACGTGACCTGTTTGAGACCTGATTTTAGGAACATTAAGAAAGTTTGACTCCCTCTACTCATATATCCTAAAATATTGCAACGCAATATCTGAAATTTCTACGACATAATCATTGGTATTGCCCCTCACTTTGGACAATTTTTCAGCTTCTAAAAGCCTATAGAAGAAAATTTATTGCAGAAATGCCAACGTGACCTATTTAAAGGTGCATTCAAGAAGGTCATCTTCCTTAGATCATAATTCCTAAAGTATTGTGAACCAATATCTGAAATTTTTACCACATTATCAGTGGCATTTACCTTCAGTATGAACAAATTTTCGACTTCTATTATTCCACATAAAAATTTTTATAACAGATATGACAGAAAGGTCCAAAATTTAACCTTTGTTCTTCATTTTACCTATGATAGAGCCCATCCAATCCAAGTGTTTGAACCATGCTTTATTACCACTTTGTATCAACCTTCAGGGTAAATGTGCATAAAAAAACTATAATAGGAACATAAATAAAATAAACATATCAACCATCAAAATCCATATATACATCAGTACATTTGCACATGAAAATCAAGGCAATTAACTTTTTTTCATTAATAAATGTAATGAACCAACAGGAGATGGGATTACCATGCTCCACCTGACCATAGATTGGCTGAGCCAAGTATCTCTTCATCCAATCAACCTCATGCCATATTACAAGCATGAATGTGGGATGTCATAGAACACATCAATCAAAACTCATCCAAGGCTTCCAGAGGCCACCCACCTCAACCCATCAAATCCACCTCATGGTGGGACATCACCAAAAACCATCATCGGATTAGCCTCCACCTAAGCCTTCCAGGGCTTCCAAAGCATTTTTCCAACCAAGGCTTCCAGAACTAGTAACTCAACCTAAGCTATGCAAAAATAAGAACAAACCAAAACAAAGCAATGAAAGTAAGCCCACAACCACCATGGCTATCCGGGAAATGGCAAGGCTAGGAAATCCACTATCAATCCTAACCATCCTCCATGCCAACTATAGATCATAACCAAGAAACCACATGCACGTGCCATGCATGCCAGAACTAGTGAATAAATCATACCCACAACTTGATACCTGCAAGAAAATCTGATGTAATTGTTGATGTTGATTCCTTCTTGCTCTTTCCTATTCTTCCTTTGCTTCTTGCTCCAAGAATCCAAGTATGCCACACCCTCCAAGAGTGCCCCAAGAAAAATCTAAGTATCCAAGAGTATGAGAGAGAGAGAGAATAAAGAGATAGCTCCAAAGCTAAACTAACCAAGTCTTGCCCACTGATCCTCAGAATCCTTTTTATTGATGAGGCCTCTATTTTCTTCATTTTCCATTATTCTCCTTCAATTTCCTCCTCAGATACAAAATGTGACCTTTCACATTCCTTTTCTCCTAGTTTCCATTATTTTCATAAATAAAATGCCAATTAATGCCTCCTGCCTTTTCAAAGCCTTAGCCAGTGCCTTTGCCAATTTCCTTAGCCATAAACAACCAAATGAACACCTCCTAGGATCTATTTCCCAACATTTAGCTTGGAATACATATCCCATCGTTCATGGTATTTATATATTTTTACATGTAATTTTCACCAGGGTTGTTACATATTTCCCATACGATCCCACTATTGCAACATGGTTCATTTGCACTCTCATACTGAGAACATTTGCAAGCCTGTTCTCCTTACCCTTACTCAAGGTCAAACTCACTGAGGGTGGAAAAGAATCTAGATTGCTTGGAATTCAGATTTAGTTAGTCAAATGGGTACCTCAATCCACTATGGTCACTCATCACTATGGACCTCCTACCAAGAAGATAGTGTCATCTTCAATGCATGGGTAATAACTACCAACTCAAGATCATGAGTCACATAGTTCTTTTCATGCTCATTTAATTTCTTGGACTCATAGCATACCACTTGTCCCTCCTACATTAAGACTCCACTAGGTACTCTCTTGTAGGGATCTATTCACACCAAAAACTCTTTATCTGGATTTCCAATCTTAAGAACTAGATCATTTGTCAACAATTGCTTCGACTACTCAAAATTGGTTGCACATTCCTATGTCCATTTAGATTTCTTCGCTTTTTGTTGCAAAGAGGTAATGTGATATGTAATGCATGAGAAGTTCCAGATGGACCTCCTATAGTAACTTGCTAATCCCATGAAATCTATGACTTCATTCACATTCTTAGGAGTTACCCACTCCATGATAACTCTTATCTTTTATGGATCAACTACTATGCCTTCCTTGGAAACAACATGTCCCAAGTAACATATTTTTTTTTGTGAAAGAAACTGCACTTTCTAAGCTTCACATACAACTGATGCTCTCTTACCAATCTCAACATTGTCGCTAAATGCTCGGAATGCTCTTCCTCATTCTTAGAATATATAAATATGTCATCAATGAATACAATAACAAATTTTTCCAGATAAGGATGCAATACATTATTCATCAAGCACATAAAAGTAGTTAGAGCATTAGTCAAACCAAATGTGACTACAACAAACTCATAATGCCCATACTGGTCTTGAAAGCAGTCTTGTAGATGTCCTCTTCTTTGATGTGTACCTAATGGTATCCTGATCTTAGATCAATATTCAAGAATGCTGCAGCGCCCTCCAACTAGTCAAACAAGTCATCAATCCTTGGCAATGAGTGATTTTTCTTGGTCGTCACATTGTTTAGTTTCCTGTAATCAATGCACAACTTTAGAATACCATCCTTCTTCTTCATGAACAATACTTGTGCACCCCAAGGTGATATACTTGGCCCAATATATCCCTTATGAAGCATTTTTTTCAACTGCAACATCATCTCTAATAACTCTCATGTTATCATCTTGTAAGGTTATTTTGATGTTGGTGTTGCCCCTGGTGCAAACTCAATAGAAAATTCCACTTCTTTGTGATGAGGCAACTCTAGAATCTCTACCAGAAAAAATCATAAAATTTCTATAATATAGGGTACCTCTTGAATATTTTTGCATCCTCAACATCCTTACCCTTGCCACTAGAGATATGGATTACAAACATCACACATCCTTTCCTACAACTATGCTTATCCTACATAGTTGTCGGCTTGTTGGGGCCTGACCGAGGTTCATAGTTAATTAGCCAAACAAATGCTTGTACTACTGGCCCTTTTGGCAACAGTTAGTGGGGCGTGGATTGAGGTCTCACCCAAAGTTGTATGGGGGGTGCTGGAACCAGATTTTTGTACCCTGGACATGTCAGAGGGGTTGATTCGATCCAACGGTTAGTCCCTTCACACAAGTTACTTCATGCACTCTCCTAGCCTTCCTGCCTTGATATATTTTCCTTCACGCAACCTTAACCAGGGGTTGGGGCTGTGGGGCTTCCACACTGCTAGGGCAACAATCTGCACTATTTCCTTCAGTCACACCCAAGATCTCTACCTATCTTCTTATATTAATTAGTTATCTGCGTGTAAACAAATGCCTTGTATTATATTTACTTATTCAACACATTCATATCAGTTTGTGCAGTAAATAAACAGTAAACTTGTAGTTCATACCCAATAATACATAAATAAGAAAAGATATAAATAAATATGGTAAAACTTCTCTTTATTAATGCTTTCAACGGTTACAGACTCGACATGCCCTGCGCACTCAACTGCAGGGGTTCACACACTCAGCTGCAGTCTACTAGGCCTCTACGCATTTAGTTGTAGAGCCTTCTCCTACTCTACGACCCAAATACATGATTTACACTTGACTCAACACTTCATAAATTCCTTAGACTCATCATCGTTTTCCATCGATCTTATTTCTACACTTAGAGCCTCGCTTTATTTATACAATCCCATGGTCTGCGGACCATAGGTAGATCTTTCAAACCAACATTACATTACAAAAAGAAGGGTGGACAACCCTGTGACTTTATTATGACTTCACATTCCATGCCTACAAATCATAGAGTCTTTACAATGGACTTGGTCAAAACTTGGGCTTTAAGCCCCAAAACATGCCTTGGGGGCATTCCACATCTAACAGGCCCCCAACAGAAACATCTTGACTCACCCTCGAGTCACTCTGTTGGTGCAGAGATCTTCGCATGGAGACCCTCAAACTCCGCTAAAACAACTACAAGGTTCACAACACACTGAGTGGTTGCCTATTGAATCTCTTATACACATTGTTCTGAGACCGTGGTGTTGGAATTGCTTCCCTAGATCTGTTCCTATGTCCCCTACATTTGTTTATAGTCTCACGCCTTCTTCGGAATACTTGGAGCGAGAATACTGTGCTTCTGTCGACTAGTTAGATAGTTGGGCCACCCATGTATGGCTTCAATCGACTGCCATTCACTTTTCTTGGGAAAGGTTCTCCATTTAGATTTACCTGTTGTGCGATGCCTCCGTCTGTGACCTCCTTAACAACATACGGTCCCAGCCAATGCATTTTGAACATTCTTGGGAATTTATCAAACTTACTATCATACAGTAACACTAAATCATTTACCTTAAAGGTGCGCAACTCAATATGCCGATTGTGTTAAGCCTTTTTGTGTTGATTTTGTACCTTCGGATGGAAGCCATCTGGGAACTATTCCTCTTCAAGTTCTTCCTACTACACGATCCTTTCTTCTAGGGCTCTGCGGTCTATCATACCTATGAGCACTATTATGTGTATATGAGGCATAATATACTCCATTGGCATGAAAACTTCCACACCATAGACCAATCGGAAAGGTGTTTGTCCCATCAGTTTCTTGATTGTTGTCCTATAAGCCCATAATACTATAGGAATGTGTAGGTACCAATCACTCCACTATGCGTTGCAAACTTTGGTCAGCACAGGCTCTAGTATTTTGTTGAATTCTTCTACAGACCCATTGGCTTGTGGATGATACGGTGTGCTTTTCTGATGATACACCTGAAAGTCTTCTGTTAGCGCACTGATTGTTTCTTTCAGGACATGTGTACCATGATCGCTCATCAACATCTTCAAACATCCAAATCGAGTCAACATGTGTTCAAGCAGAAACTTGGTAGTCGTGGTGGCCATGCAATCTTTGACTAGTTGTGCTTCTACCTAATGAGTCAGGTCTGTCCTAGTGATAATGTATCTCACACCCATCTTTCCTTGGGGTTTGATAGGCCATACAAAGTCAATTTCCCACTTTTCAAAGGGCTATAGTGTCATTTGTGGATTCAAAGGCATCTCATCCCTCCGCGATGGTTTACCTATTCTCTCACATATATCATAGGCCTCACAGTGTGCTTTTGAATCCTGATGAAGGGTTAGCCACCACAATCCTGCGTGAGGAATCTTTTGCATGGTTACTCATCCTGCATAGTGTCCTCCTGTACTAATCCCATGCACTTCTGCGAGGATCTAAATTCGTTCGAATTAAGGTACATACCTTTGCATTATCTCATCATTACCCATATTATATAGGTGCCCCGCAATGACAGAAAAATCTGTCGCTCGCACCACTAGTTCCTTGTTCTACTAGACGGGGTATTCTTTCGGTGCAGTTCCCTTTGTCAAAAAGTGGATTATATCTTCGAAGTTTCCATTTTCTACGCTTACAAAAAACATTTGTGCATCAGGTAATCCTTCCCCCAAACTAGCAGGTTCCTCTCTTGTCTCAATGCATGACAAGTGATCTAGTCTTGCGTTTAGGTGTCCAAGCTTCACAACGACCTCACAATCATATTCTTGGAACAATAAGAGCCATCTGCATATGCACCCCCCAACATAGGCTTGATGACCAATTATTTCAGCATGGAATGGTCTGTATACATCTTAAAGTGTCCTCCTAGAAATAGTGCCAATATTTTTGGGGCACGTACACCATAGCCAATTCCTCGCGTTCAATGGTAGAATAGTTCTTTTCTACTTTAGACAACCTGCATCTCACAAACGTGATAGGGTGATCCAAGCCTTCTCCACCCTCATGTGTTAGTACCACTCCTAACGCTATACGCAATGCGTCGACGTGGACATGAAACTCCTTGTCCCATTTCATGAAGGTCGGGATTGGTGCAGAGGCCAATTTTTCTTTTAGTACATCCAATCTCTTCATGCAGTCATCGTTCCAACATAACATGACATCCTTTTTAACAACTTCTCCATTAGCGCAGTGATCTAGGCATACCTTTTGATGAACTTCCTATAATACCCGGTATGTCCCAAGGTAGCACACAACTATTTGACACTTTGTGGTACTGCCAACTTCAGAATCACCGCAATCTTTGTGGGGTCTACCACTAGTCCATGTTTGCAAACCACATGTCCTAACAGGTTCCCAAATGGAATGAGGAACGTACACTTCTTGAGGTTCAATGCGATTTGGTTTCATCGGCAGGTATCCAACATCAAGTGTAAGCTCACTACATGGTGCTTAACCAGTCCAAATATAGTCCAATCATCTAGATAAACCTCCAAGAACTTCTGGATATATTACTTGAATGCTGCAATCACTACGCACGAAAAGATGGCTTGTGCGTTCTTCAATCCAAATGGCATAACAGTGTATTGAAAGCAGCTTCACTTAGTTACAAAGGTGGTCTTGCTCCTATCCTCTAGCGCGATTTTGAGCTGGTGGTACCCTAAGAACCCATCAGTAAAAGAACATGCTTCTTGCCCACTGAAATTTTCCAATACTTCATCTGTGAATGGGGTTGGGAATGGGTCATGTACACATGCATCATTCAATTTTCTCAGATCCACACATATTCTTATCTATCCCTTCTGCTTATTTTCCTACACCACCATAGGGCTTACCCAATCAGATTCTTCCACTAGTTCAATGATTCCTGCTGGAAGCATTTTGTCTAG
>APFE031583046.1:0-22591 GCA_000404065.3 Pinus taeda | reverse complement strand
ATTTCAGAGAGCGATCATAGGTATCTTTTTTGATATGGTAAATGATTCTTTAGAAATTTTTATGGACGACTTTACTCCTTATGGAACTGCCTTTGAAGATGCTTTGCAGAATCTTGAGAAAGTACTTAAGCGGTGTATTGAAGCTCATCTTGCCTTAAGTACTGAGAAATGCCATATGATGATGAATGAAGGCATTGTAGTAGGCCATTATGTTTCATTATTAGGAATTCAAGTCGATCCTGCAAAAATACAGGTAATTTTGACCCTCCCTATTCCCAAAACCCAGACAGAAGTAAGAAGCTTCTTAGGACATGCAGGGTACTACAGAAGATTTATCAAAGATTTCTCTAAGATAGCTTCCCCTCTGTTTGTGTTATTAACAAAAAATGCTGAATTTAAGTGGACTGATGACTGTGAGAAATCATTTGATCAGCTTAAACATCAGTTGTCCATAGCTCCCATTTTAAGAGGACCAGATTGGGCACTCCCCTTTCACATATCCTCTGATGCTTCTGACACTGCCATAGGAGCTGTCCTGGGACAGGAAGAAAATGGTATTCCTATGCCATTTACTTCATTAGTAAAAACATGAATCCCGCAGAACTCAATTACACGGTCACTGAGAAAGAATTTCTAGCAGTTATTTATGCTATCAACAAATTTAGGCATTACATCACTGGTAATACTACTTTTGTGCATACCGACCACTCGGCCATCAAATATTTAATGAATAAATCAGTCACAAATGCCCGAGTCACTATATGGTTACTGTTATTGCAGGAATTTGACATCACAATCGTAGATAGACCAGGAAAAGAAAATGTAGTTGCTGACTTTCTTTCTCGGTTAAAAACTAATGAAGATATTCTAGTAGATGATTCTTTTCCCAATGAGTATTTATTTACAGTCTCTGCCCACTCACCTTGGTATGCAGATATTGCTAACTACTTAGTTGCAGGAAAATTACCATCACACCTATCGCACAGAGAAAAGAGGAAAATCATTTAGCAGAGCGCTAGGTACAGCTGACTAAGCGGATGTCTGTTCCATACAGGGATAGATCAGGAAATCAGGAGATGTGTTGGGGAAGATGAGATCTATGACATACTAAAAGCTTGTCATGATGACCCTTGTGGAGGACACTTTGCAGACAAAAGAACAGCACACAAGGTACTGAGAATGGGGTATTATTGGCCATCACTTTTTAAAGATGCCAGAAAATATGTGAAGGCATGCGACAACTATCAAAGAATGGGCCAGCCTAACCATAGAGATGAAATGCCACTCAATCCCCAGGTAACTCTTGAACCTTTTGAAAAATGGGCATTAGATTTTGTAGGTCCCATTAATCCTCCATCTAATCAAAGAGTGTACATATTAGTATGCATGGATTATATGAATAAATGGGTAGAGGCCAAAGCACTCATTAAAGCTAATGAAGAAGCAATACTAACATTCTTATTTGAAGAAATCTTTGTTAGATTTGGATTACCCAGAGAATTAGTCACTGATGGAGGACCTCCTTTTAATTCTCATGGCTTCAAAGACACGCTCCAAAAATATCATATTAAGCACAAAATGACCACACCATACCACCCCCAAGCAAATGGGCAGGTGGAAAGTACTAACAAGGTCATTGAAGCCATCTTGACAAACACTATAAAGGAGAACTGAAAGGACTGGTTTCAGAGACTGCCTGAAGTCTTATGGGCCTATAGAACCACTTGGAGAAATACAACAGGCTTTTCACCCTATGAGTTAGTTTTTGGAAAGAATGCTATTTTCCCTGTAGAGTTTGAAATCAAAACCTTGAGAACTGCTTTAGCTGTGAACCTTGATTTAACTGATGCACAGACAGCCAGGTTGCAGCAGCTTCATGAATTGGATGAGAAAATATTGGAGGTCGTCCATCAAACAATGATGATACAGCAACAAAGAAGCAGATGGCATGATAGAACCATCAAGCAGAAGCAGTTCCAGAAAGGTAACTGGGCTCTACTTTATGATTCCCGTTTCGAGAATTTTCAGGGCAAGTTAAGAACAAGGTGGTTAGGACCGTATGAAGTGGATGCTGTTTTTCCAAATGGGACAGTTAGACTTTTAACAATTGATGGGAGCAGAACACCACTGTTAGTAAATGGCTATCGACTTCGGTTATACCAGCAGCCGGTTTCTAAGGAAGATTTTAAAGCTACTTGCATGGCAATAAAACAGTATTCCTTTCCAGGGGAACTTGCTACCCCTCAAAGCACTTGACTTTCTATTATTTATGCAATTTTTTTTAGGTTAGATATTCCGTTTTTTTAATAAATTAATAAATCCTGTCAAGGATTGCGATATTACATTTCAGTATTTTGCAGATTTTAGCTTGGGAGGTAGCTGGAAAACAAAAGTTTTAAAGGGATTATTTTGCGAACATGGAGTTTCCTATTGCTGCAACACCACATCCTGTTGCTGCAACACCATCCCCGTTGCTGCAACACCACTTCCCGTGTCGCAACATTATTTCCCGTTGCTGCAACACCATCCCCGTTGCTGCAACACTCCCCGTGTCGCAACATTATTTCCCGTTGCTGCAACACCATCCCCTGTTACCCAAAAACACCATTCCCATTGCTGCAATACCATTTCCGTGAATGCAACATCATTTCCCGATTTCCATCACTCTAGTACATTTTCCGTCTTTACAAATGCTTTCTTTCCGATAATTCCCTGTTGCTGCAACACCAATCCTGGTGTTCCAATATTGCTTCTCAGACACGAAATACCCTTCCCGGCTAAATTCACTCATGCAAACCAATTTTATCACTGTAGCCCCAAGAAACAAATTTCGATAAAATATACCACTTCTTATGATGACTATGACATCCGACTATCACTTCCCGTCATTATCATTACAAATTACTGATATTCCCACACTTTCATATCCGTGGTAATCATTGTGACTCAGCGGAGGACGAGATAAGACTTTTTGACGCAGCAATCAAAAAAGGTAAAATACGAAGGTACGCACGTTTATCAATGGACATTAAATAATAGATAATGCAGTGAAAGTTGATAGGACTATCAGTTAGTTATACTTCCAATCAAATCGCTCACACGTAGAAGGGGGGAGTACCAAAGCAACTCCAATAATGATATACCACGCCAACTGCCACCACCCTTAATTCTCCCGGTAATATGTAAAAGTCACCCTATCACTGCATGCTACCATTTGCGATGTTTCTACTCTGAACTGAAATCGGAAGCTCGGCTCTGAACTCGGAAATTCACTGAAACAACAGCCATGGGAGGACCTCTCATCACATATGAACCTGCTTCGACAGCAGTCCTTGAACTCTATCCGGACATTTATCAGATATTCTTGCAAGCAGGCTGGATAGAGTATTTCAGGAGACTTCCGGACTTTAATGAGCAACAAGTCCTGGAATTTGCATGCAATCTGAGAGAAGGATTCTCTGTCGTTCAGGGAGTTCAAATCCCAGTTACAGAGGAAGTGATAGCCCAAGCTACCGGGCTACCAACTAATGGCATACGATGGTTCAGCAGGAAGCACCTGATTCTCAACGCGCAGCAGGATTTTCTTCGACCAGGCGAGCAGATAGAACCTAAGGGCAGAGGCGTAGCACTTCGGTCGTTACCTCCACCATGGCCAAGAATTGCCGAATTTGTCAAGCAATATCTGACGTGCGAGGGCCGCTATCAGGTAATTTACCAGCACGATTTCATGCTGTTAAATCATTTGAGAAATGGTCAGTTGATAAATATGCCATATTATTTATTGGGTTGTCTTAAGAACATGTCACGATATGCTGTTAACGCGAAGCGCCCACTTCTATCCCTAAAACATCACCGGTTAATCCAATTACTCATTAATAGAGGTCTTGCTTTAAATAATCCTCCACCCCCCATTCATCCTCAGCAAGAAGCTGAAATTCCACAGCCAGAATATGAACCTCTTCAGCAAACAGAGGACATGCCTGAGCAAATCCCTCTGCAAAACCCTCAACAGGCAGAACATATCCCTGAACAAGCCCATCAAATATCTCCGCAGGCTGCTGAGGGCGAACAAGCGGCAGTAGAAGTGACCGTAGAAACAACCCCATCCCCCGAAAAGGCCAGTCCTTCCACCCCCATACTTGACATTTCTACTGATGACTCTGATGACAATATCCCCATTACCTTGCTCAAGAGAAAAAAGCGTCAGAAAAAGGAAACCCCACCAAAAAGAAGAAAAACCAGGGTTTCAGCTAAGACATTTGCTGCCCCGGCTACTACCCCCGAAATTGACCTGAAGAGAAAAATGCCCGCATTTACGGCTTTCCTACCGAAACGAAGAACTCGGTCATCACTAGTAGCTAAAATTTCGAATTCCCCTAGTTCACCACCCATTACTTTAAAAATCCGTATCCCTACCCGTCCCCAAAGCCCCTCCCCCTCACCCTCGGAAGTTGAGATGCAGAGCGTTCACAGCTTCGTGACATCATATGTTAAGGCAGCTGACACACAAGAACCAGCTGCCGACACCCAAAGTAATAGGGATCGAATGGCTGTAACACAAGAACCAGCCACTTCCCCAGGTGACACACAAGAACCACCTACGGGGAATACTGACCAAGATGATGAAGCACAACCTCTGCCTCCATTGGAGCTTACTGCCCCGCAGGATCAGCCCACCACACCTGCCTTGCAGGAAGAAATTGAATTCCTGAAATTACAGATTCAGGATTATCAAGAGGAGATAATAAGGATTAAAGAAGCATATCAAAAGGAATTCGGCCTGCATGTTTTTAGCAAGAGTAGCCTCTGCAGCGGAGAAAAGTGAAGATAATGAGTATATGTGCACCACTTGTGGTGAAATATATACTCAAGAAGGATACAAGGTAGTGGCAGAACGAATGGAGGAAGCTGCCGCTGTTGCAGATGACACAAAAGACCCTGTTGTTGCACAGAAAGAAATATCACAATCTTCTGCTGAAAAACCTATTGTTACACAAGAACCAACAGCCTCTCAAGAGAAAATGCAGACAAAAGAACCTGTTGTTACACAAGAACCAACAGGCTCTCAAGAGAAAGTGCAGATAGAAGAACCTGTTGTTACACAAGAACCAACAGGCCCTCTGGAGGAAAAAGAAGACCAAATTAAAGAACTTACTGACACACAAGAACCAGTAAGTTCCCTAGCAGAGAGTAAAGCAGGAGAGAATACAGACTCACCACGGCCCACCCAAATTGTCATGAAGGAAGAATTTACACGGGAATTAGCAAATGAGCAAGAAGGTACAGACCTACCCCGGCCTACCCAAATTACCATAGAACACAGTGAATCAGGACAGCAACAGGAAGAGACACTAGCTGCAAACGAAGAAAAAGATTTTGGAGTATCCCAGTCTACTCCAACAGAACAGATTATCCTTACTGATGCTTATACACAAACAGAGTCTCCCTCTGTCAATGATGCATGCATAGAAACAGAAAGCTTTCAGACATTGAAAGGAAAATGGTGCAAAGAGCATGAGCAGTCAAAGGGAAAAGCATTCGAACAACAGAAAGGGACCTGGTTCAATTACGCATACAGGAACTGGGAAGCACTTGAGCAATGCAGAGCTCAATATAAAGAAATCACAGAGCTAAAAACCAAAATGTCCAAGATGTTTGAACTATTTCAAAGAATACTGGCCATGAGGAAGCCATCTTTTAATTATGCAACATTTTTAAGGGAGATATTGACATACTTGCAGATAAAAGCTGTAAGAGAAGGGAGACCCCATCAGGTGGTCACAACAGAACAGTTTATGCAAACTTTTGCAGAGGCACCTAAAAATGACCAAAACCTACTATGTGAGCTTTATCTACACAATGATGCAGTGTCAGAAGAAAGAAACAATAATATGCTACCTGTGGTTGGTGACATACAGCTAAGAGCCTTCATTTCCTTTTTAGCCAACCAGCTCACATGGCAGAATGCCTTCATCTCAGCCCAACATAATGAACAAAATTGCCTTCTGTGGATTAGGGCTGAACCACAAAATGCAGCTACTTTTATTGTACAACACCAAACATTGATAAAGAATTCTGATATGAAAAACCACCTCAGACAATTGCAAGCAATAGTCCTGAAAGATTGTCAGCACTATTTGAGAACCAAGGCACCCTTGGCTGTTAAAGCAAACAATTTGTTTTGGGAAAACTGCCCCAAAGAAAGGAAAGAATATCACCCTTACAATCCATCAAATTTGCAGGTAGCACTTACAAGGGTACCTTTTTATATTAAATGCATGCAACACTGTGCTAAGAGCTAGATGGGCTACAAGTTTAAATTTCCACTTCTATGGTTATCCGGGGAACAATATAAGGGTCAGTTTGGGTTATCCAATAAGGAGGAGGCAGTAGCATGGAGACAGATACAGACTGTCTGTGGTTTCAGAAAGAAGTTCGACGTCACCTCCTACAGTTATTGTCTCAGTAATTTACATTGTTCATCCCAGTACTCCGACTCGGATTCAGAGTAAAACATTGCATGGGGACGTGCAATATCTTCAGTTGGGGGGGATGTTAGGACCAATAATTGACCAATTTTGACCTTATATTTCCATCATAATATTATCCTTTTCAGTCATAAGTTATAAGCTTTGATCACACAATGACTTAATCACCCCAAGGTATGAAGTAACTTCCCGCATATCTATATGTTTAATTGTTCACTGCATATTCGTAAGTACCTTTGTATTTATCTTGGGAAAGCTGACTAAATTGCTAAAGTAATTGTCTTAAGCCCGCAAGAATTATAACCTATAGTTGTTGTAACACCAGAAACAGCAACTACGTAGTTGCTGCAACACCAGAAGCAACAACTACGCAGTTGCTACAGTTAACAACAGAAATCATCTAAAGCGGGTATTTTTCATCAGCTGGGAATAACAACGGAAACTATCTGAGGAACGCTGACGTGGCTGATCAAGCAATTGTCCAAAGCAAGTAGAACATAGTTACCAGGACTCAAAACCAGGATAGTACGGGGAAACGGCGAAGGGAATGTGCGTATTCCAAGGAAGACAGTCGAAGATGGTTACCAGCTGTGTAACAGCCAGAACCTAAACAAAGAATATATTATCATATTGTTGCAACAGCATTTCTGTAATTCTTATTTTTGATTAAACGGGTTAACCGAATGAACCATAACAATCTATTGTAATAGATGTCTCCTCTATAAAGAGGAGACATCTACATTAGTCAAGGAGGATGGTCTGTAAGAGAAATTTGTGAGAATATCAGCAAGTCTGAACTCTACTGTATTCGAATTTTTGACAGATGAATAGAAGAACGTTCTGAGTATTTAAGCTATTCTCCGTGTTCCGGGGAATCTTGTGAGAAGGACTGGGCCCACCTTCCTCACAAGATTCACCCATTTACTTTCCTGTCAAGTGTGTAAGTGTGTGATACTTTCTTTCTGCAGATACTCTGTTTGGATTCTGTAGCATTACCTCTTGTAAATCTGTTTTGCTAGCACTCTGTTTTATTGATTGTTTGAAGTTATGAAAGTGTATTTCACCGGTGAATCTGAGTGCAATGTGTGTTAGCAATCTGATTCCAGGGGCAGGTGCTGAACGTCCTCACCTGGAGGATAGGGTCCTGATCCTCTGCCAACAGAGCATCTATCTCTTTGCTTTTCAGATTTGTAATTTTAATTAATTCCCTTTACTTCATCAGCACTGTGATAACTTAGTATAAGAATTAAGTATACTACAGCTCTTAATGCTTTTAGAGTTAAAGTACATACAGTACGCGGTAGCCTTTGGAATAAAAAGACTTTCCCAGGTTGACAATTAATGTGGTACTTGATTGTTTAATTAATAAACAATTCAACTAGCCAACATTAAGTACTACACTTTTCACTGGAATTGGGGCAAGGGTAACCACTAGATCTTCATCAGTCCCAAACAGGGCACCTTTTTAGAATCAAAGGTGTATAGGTCATGGTAGGATCTAGTTATGTTGAGTTGTGGTGAGAAGAAGACAGAAAATAATATGATTATCATAGTTTCCATACTGTAAAATAGAACAATCATAAGTATGAAAACCTTCTAAACTACTTTCCAAAGGTTCAAGGCAATATACTTAAGCTTACAAAAGATGCTGATGATTTATTGATTAGAGGGGATTAGCTAAAAAACCTGTTCATTAATCCATTCTCTTAATAGATGATCACTTCAGGAGCTTACAGGAATAAATTGAGAGACAATTATTCCTACCTAGATATCTCTATAAGTCATAAGCATATGAAGAAAAACATAATGATTGATAACTGAAAAAACTTACAAGATAACACAAACTATGTAAAACCAAATTTAGAATCCTCTGCTTTGTATTAAGGTTCCAGAAAGACTGAGTACATCAAGTGTCTACAAAAGCTTCCTTCAAAGGTGGCTTCTAGGTTCAAAGTAGAATAAAAAGTCACAACTTAACAAGCAATGAACTATGAACCTTTAACTTCGAACCCATAATAACTCGAGAAGAGAGTTATTTATATAATAATGAAACCAAGGAAATATCCTAAAACTGATTAAGATTTATTCTAGGAAAGGAAAGATCTTCACACAAGAAGATAGGGGCAGCTATTGAACTGCTTCTTGCTGTCCCTTTTATTCAGGTTGTGTTGGCTTTGTTGTTTGATATTTTCTATCCTTTATGTTAGTTAATTCCTTCATTTGATCTTTCATCTGATACTCTTTAAACTTTGTGAATATCCTTTGACCTTTCTGAGTAACCTTTACTGTGTTCCTTTTTACCTTTACTGTGCATTTCAAGCTTTTTAACTGTGTTTTCCAAAAGTAAGATCTTCGTATTTGTCTTCAAACTGTATGCAGGCTTTTTTCTTTGTAAGCCTGGAACATAAGTGTTTACCTGCAAAACACAGAAATTGTTAAGAAAATTGGCGACAGAGGAGGTCTTCAATGGATTTATTGAGCTTGAAAGGATATTGGAAGGAGTCTAGGGCGTATTGGAAGGAAAAACAATGGTTTTATTGGTCGTAGCGGCTTATGGAGGCTTCACTGTGTAAAACAGGAAAAACAAAGCAAAATGGTGATTTTTTTTCGTTTAAACGGAAAAACAGTCTACTTTACGAATTATGGCGCAAAGTGAACAATGGCTATTTTGTTGTTATGCGGAAGGCGGGTTTTCATCGTATCGCTTATGAGGCGCGGGCTGTTTTGGGAGGAGTCACCTGAAATAATCTGAGCCTGACATGTAGCAAGGGGAGGTCAGGGGAATACCGCTTTTTGGGTGGGTAAAGCTCGGACAGAGAGCCAACCCAAAATCACTGAGGGTCGTGGATTTGAATGTATGTGATCGGAGGGTGGTGGAGCAAAAGGAGCAGTGTGGATGGTCCCAATGATTAATTATGGAAGCAGTGGGCTTTATTATGAGTTAAAAACTGAGATTAATGGGGTTTTATGGTTAAACAGATGTTTAGGTTGGTTTTTCGTTTAAAACATAAAAACATTTTAACAAAGGAATCCTTTGCAAAATAAGGTATGGCAGACGTGAAATAATATGAACTCGGGCGGATAAATGACATCAGGTTCGGGTTCATCGCATATCACAATCGAGGTTTAGCGAAGGAAGGCCCATCGCAAAGGAATGCGATAAGGGCCGGACGCGATATGGAAATAAAACATGAAATATATTTGGGTTGGGTCCGGGTTTCCATGGCAATCGGAGATCGCAATGGCAGGGGGTAATGCTTTTAGCCGGGACTTGCGATGGAGGCAGATGCGATATGGCATGAAATATGAAATATATTGCGTCAGGTCCGAGTCCATCACGTATCGCATATTGCATTTGGAGGAGAGTGCATTCATATGAAAGGCTTGCGATGTGATATTTTATGAAAATACATAGTTTAAAATAAAACTAAAGGTTTCAGGTTATTTAATAAAGGGAGTTAATATATACGGGAAAAGGGACTTTTAGGGGTTTAATACTATAGGTTAGTGTTAATATGAAAATATGAGCGGAAAGGGATAATATACACGAAAAGGGGAAATATACTAAGTATTATGATTTTCTTGGGTTATTTGGTTTTCGCATATATACATCAATACTTAGGATAAACATATTTTTGTGGGTTTTTCAGGTAAAAAGGGATTTAACATGGGATTTTCACTTTTCCTAGGCAAAAAGGATTTTAACCTTGGGAAAAGGGGATTTTTATGGAAAATGAATGAATATGAATGTATGAAGGTAGGAAGGGGAAATTAGTTAATATAGGGATGAATGGGGATGATGGAAGTTAATTAATTTATCTTGTAGACCTTCATTTGCTTTGTGTAATTGCCTCATGGACATAAAAACATATGGTAAAACATGATAAGTGTACCTTTTGTCCAATGAATCATCAAATTTATGCAACCTTTCTTCTACTTACCCTTTTCTTATCCTATCATTTTTTCTTCACTTAATGGGTGCATTTAAGCTAGCAAACCCTTTTCCTTTCTTTTTATTTTACAAAAGTAAACTATCTAATTTTAACCTTATAACATCCAAGGGCTCAGATTAAACTGATGAGCACCTTATTATCCTCTACCTAACTACTGATCTGCCAAGATTAAACAGTTTGGCCAGATCTTTATTCTCTAGCTATAACTTCAAATTTAAAGTATGAAGCAGTCAAGATTAAACTATTTAACTATCATGGGTTGTGGCATTTATGACAAGCTGCACACAACCATTATTTTTCAGAAACAATAGTAGTGGCATTTAGACTTGCTCACTTTTGAAGTTTATTTGTTTTCTTTTCTTTCTAGCCTAACATTTTTTTTTGTCTTTATTTTTTAGGACATCTAACCTAACATTTTCTTTGATATGGACATTATCATCAAGACTTTTTCAAAAACATTTTATTCATATTGTTATGTCCATATCCTAACTTAACATTTTTTTAAAATATTTTTTATTTTTTGACTATTTTATTCTACCTTATCAAAACAAAAAAATGCTACAACAGGTCATAAGTGTGCTGAGAAGAAATTATTTTACATATATTATGAAGAGGAGGAAGAAAAGGATCAAGAAACATCAAAAGAAGATGATATACACCAGGAAATAACCCCAGATAAAGAAGAAATGAATCCAACCATATCTTGTAAAGCATTGGCAAGAGTTACCACTCCTCAAACTCTCAAGATAGAAGGACATGTCAAGATGAAAAAGGTTCAAGAAGTGAAAGATGACATCGAGAAAGAAGAAATGAATCCTACCATAAATTTTAATGCATTGGCTGGAATTACCACTCCTCAAACTATCAAGTCAGAGGGACATATAAAGAAGAAAAATGTTTAAGAAGTGAAAGATCACATCGAGAAAGAAGAAATGAATCCGACCATATCTTGTAATGCATTGGCAAGAATTACCACTCCTCAAACAATCAGGATAGAAGGACATATCAAGAAGAAAAATGTTCAAGAAGTGAAACATCACATCGAGCATCAAGAAATGAATCTGACCATATCTTGTAATGCATTGGAAGAAAATACCACTCCTCAAACTCTCAAGATAGGAGGACATATCAAGAAGAAAAAGATTCAAACAGTGAAAGATCACATCGAGCATAAAAAACAAGTTCTCCAAATTTTAAAGGATAGCGCAAATTTGGTGCCGAATCGAATGAAACAGCAGGCAGATCAACATCGCAGTGAAAGAAGTTTTGATGTAGGCAATTGGGTATTTTTACAGCTACATCTCAAGCAAGCTATTTATGAGAAGGAAATGTTGGAAATACTACATGCACTTAAGAAATGATGACCTTACCTAATGGGAAGACACTTCAAGGTAAAAAGGGATCATGATAGTCTTAAATGCTTTTTAGAACAAAGATTATCTTTAGAAGAACAGAAAAAATGGGTCACAAATATGTTGGGTTATGCCTTTGAAATCATCTACAAAAAAGGGAAGAAAAATGTTGTTGCAGATGCACTCTCAAGAAAGGATGAGGATGTGGAAGCATTGTTTTATGCTATTTCTATTATCCAACTAGATTGGATAAACGAAGCAAGGGATGAATGGAAGAAGGATGAAGAAGTGTGACCACTCATTCAAAAGTTGCAAAAGATCCAAGTTCAAACAATATTGCCAAAACTTGACGAGGAAGGGAAAACAATATTGGAACCTGGAGTAGTCACAGAAACAAGAACCTGACAGCTACGAAATCGATCAATTTTGGAGTATCTCATCAAGTGGAAGAACTTACCCACTGAAGATTCCACATGGGAGGACAACAATTTTATACTGAAGCATCAAGAACTACTCAAGCATTGAGGACAACACTTTTTGAAGGAGAGGGGCATGTTAGGTCCCTATACTACTAGTGTAACCCCTTATTGTTATTAGTACAACCCCCTTATTATATTGTTGTGCACATGTAGTCCCCATATTATTATTATTGTGCCCCATACAAGCCCACTATTATTATTATTGTGCCCTTACATTGTTATTGTTATGTCGACTCTGATTATATTATGACCCCTTAGACTCCTATATATAGAAAGGAGGTCTTGTCATTTGTATCATCCAAGAATTGTTCATTTGTGTAATGTAAAGGAGGTTGCCCCCTCAAAGAGGCTTATTTTAAAGGCGTTTATCTATCTTTTCTATCTTTTCATGAGTTGGTTTCATAACAATCTGACTTTTGAGGGACCTCCTTTCCTCATTTCAAAAGCAATCAGGATCTCGTGAAGTTGAACAACAGTAAGGGTTTGTAGATCCTCCTTCTCTTTAATGGCAGACACTTTTGACTTGAATTTAGGAGTTAGAGATATCAAGATTTTTCTCTACTAAAGTGGTTTCCTTTAATTCTTCACCCAAAGTTTTCATGCGATTTACAATCTCATCTATATGTAGAAAGAAACTAGCAATACTTTCATCATTATGCATTCTGAGAGTTTCATATTGAATTATGAGAGTTTGGAGTTTAACATTTTTTACCTTGGTATCACCTTTATAGCTTTGAATGATTTTGTCCCATATTTCTTTTGACGTGTTTAACTGCATAACTTTGACAAATTCTGATTATGTAGTACTTCCCAATATTGACAACTTTGGCATTGGTTTCATACGCCTTCTTTTTTGTTGCATCTATGGGAATTGCAACTGGATATTGGTAACCTCCTTCCACATGTTCAGTTGTGTTATATTCTTTCGACGACTAGCCTCAATAGTTTAACCGGGGGCAGAGCATACCACTTTGTTGTGCCGGGCACAGCGGGGGGTTTGAGGGGGGCGATAACCCCCCTCTACGGGGTCATGGCCCAAGGAAATTTTTTTAGGACCCTATATTAGGTGGGCAGACCTACCTATGGTTTTGTGCATGGATTTCGCACATGGTTTTGGGTGCGATGGTTTTTGGTCCATGGTATTTTGTAGATCCGGTCAAGGGAACTATGGTTATGTTCTAATCTAGGGTTAATGGATTGGGGTTTGTGGATGCTTCAGAATTTATATATATGTATTGTAACATTGAAAGGAACAAAATGAAAAATCAATATGGTAATCCCAGTTTTGGGATCCAGGGGAAAATCTATGTGTATATTTGTTTTACGTGTTATGCACTCGCCATTGTTTATTTTCTGTTTTTAGAATTCATATGCAAGTAATTACTGTACGGGGTTAAAAACCTACACCACAATTGCCCAAACATCTACTCCAAGGGACTAAAGATAGGATCTGGTTCTTGTCTTTCAATATATTAATTTATTTATGTTGAAGAGTTGTGGTTTGATAGATGTCGTTTCGTCCTAATTTCTCATCTTGGGAGATTTCCTTCAAGCGATCAAGCTTCTTTTGAAGGACCTGCTTTGATACCAATTGATGGGAAAAATATTGAGAGGGGGGGTGAATCAGTATTTTAAAGGCCCATAATAATAATTTTATTTTATGAAATATATACACGACTTTATTGCACCCAACTCACACATGTACGCGATTTTTGTAAAAGAACTGCTTAGTAAACTTGTAAAACGACTAAATATTTATCTATTGAACTTAAACCAAAATGTAAGATATCTATTAGGCATTCGATAAGCAACAAGCAAGTGCAGTAAGAACAAAATAAAGTATCACACATAAGCAACATACATGAACACTAGGATTTAAGGTGGAAAACCAACGTGGGAGAAAACCACCGCTGCTGTCGTCTCAGTATTCAAACTTATTAATTTCAAAAACTTCTTACATTCTTGTACTGGTGAAGACTCTTGCTAGTACACATGCACCCACATGTTGCATGCTACAACCTTCACTTGTTCTCCAGCTCCTACTGGAAGGGAGCTCCAACCCCCTAATCTGATCATCGGCTACTACTGACAGGAAGCTATGACTTCCTCACTGAAGGTTCCAACCCTCAGCAACATTCGTGGACAATGTTTCATAAATTTTCACACTGGATCCACCTGCTTTAATACAATGCAACTTGTAGATTAGCTGAAGCAAACACCAACTTAATTCAAACAAAACAATGAGATCACTGTAACGAGAACACAGAACTGAACTCAGAATACTATATTAACACACAGAATAAACTGCAACCTTGATCATTCATATGCCAACATGTATACACTACTTCACTTAAGGAAAACCACGTGTATACACACTTTTCTGTAGAGAACCCTGCGTACAGATCTCAATATACTAAAAGCTTGCATTTCTGAATCAAACATAGAGTTGACCAGAGTTACTTTGAAATATTCTGTTAGCTTACAGAACCCTCATACAATTAGCAGTATCAATAATCTTTGCAACCAATCAACATGTAACCAAATTCAACTTCATCATTCAATCAATTCTACTTAATACATTATCACTCAACCCAGATCAAGATTAGGACATCATTTGCAGACAACAGAGACACAACAACATTGATCAGGTTGATCAATCATTTATAAACATAAACCCTTCCTTTATGTACGTAACTTTGAAGAAACGAACCCACGTGTATACACGACTTCACTGAGACCAACATGCGTAAAGATATGTAGATTTTAGGTTTCTTTTATGTATGAAACTTTGGAGAAACGGACCCGCTTGTATACGCAATTTCACCGAGACTAACCTGTGTACAGATTTGCAAATTTTGACCTAAAATTATGTAGCTCTTTAGAACTTCAAAAGACCTAGATCATAATATTTAGAGACAAAAACATGCATCAATACTTAGATCTAGTCAATCCATGAGTAGATCATACAATGGGAAGTCATTTCAAGTCTCATGATCCTGATCCATCATTGTATTCATCGGTGCATAATTATTTTAGATCCATGTGTCAACTATGGCCCTTACAATGCAAATATACTTTACATTGAAGTATTCATCAAAAACCCTTTCACATGCACACTAGAATTTTGAGCTTCACCTCCTTATATAGCTAGAGCCTTAGCCAATACCATGGGTCAAAACTACACTAGTGCCGGTGGTAATCTTGGACGGGATCAAGTAACCATTATTGCGCTCATTATTGTGGACTAATACCATGGTAAGGACCCTTGGTTTTCTTTAACCAGTGCCAAAGTCCATACACAACTTTTCTTCTTTGTACCTGCGTGTATACGCAACTTGGCCTTGACGAACCCGCGTATAGATCTTCAAATATTCACTTTTATCAAACTTCTGATTATGATCTGTAAACTTTTGTCCCATCATTATGTTATTTTGTTCCATCACTCTATCACCTCTGAACCGACCTGTGGATTCATCTGGTTACCATATACTTGTTCTGTTACAAGTGAGTTTCCATCAAGGACAACACATGCATCATAATGCCAACAATCTCCCCCTTTGGACTTGATGGAAACCATGTTGGTGTTGATCACCTAAACCTATATAAACCTATTAGATACATCAAATAACTATTATTCAAACACTAAGATATTCTCCCCCTTTGACATCAAGGGAAAAGGGTGGACCAAAGCTCCCTCTTTAGATCTGATTTGCACTATACTATCCATGCTCCCCCTAAGCACATGCTGAATCTTCAGAAATATTTTCAAATTAATATGATTAGTATCTTGGGGGGAGGCCCCCAAGATCTGAAAAATTGCAATGCCAAAAAGAAAATGAGAGAACACACAGTAAATAAAACCACAAAGAAATTTTTTATTAAAACGAATAATGACTGTAAAAGCTACATTGTGGCAGACAATCTGTCCTTTTACAAAATGCGACTTGTTACTTATAGCCTTTTTCAGTTACAATATCACATGTAAATTCCATGGGTGAATGAATACCATGGGTGGATGTCATAATACCATGGGTGGATGTCACTTACAATACCATGGGTGGATAAATACCATGGGTGGATGCCACTAATAATACCATAGGTAAATTCCATGGGTGGATGAATAACATGGGTGGATGAATACCATGGGTTGATGCCATTTTCCATTTGGATCATTCCTACTTGCTTAAGAAGAAATGGTCCCCATTGTGTGAAGTTCCCTCATGCGAAGTCTTTGTTGAATATGAAGAGCCACTGAAAAGAAGAGTTTTATGTGGTTAACTCGTAACCATGATGAATGAAAATATAAGGATAGAGATACCTTGTAATGCTTGTGACCAATTGTGATACTGACAGTGTGTGGCCTAACAAATGAACTTCGATGAAGTGTGGGTTTGTGGATGACCCATAACCATGATGAACGAAGATATGAGGATAGAGATACCCTATAATGCTTGTGACCAACTGTGATATTGACAGTGTTCAGCCTAGAAAATGGACTTCGATGAAGTGTGGGTTTGTGGATGGCCCATAACCATGACAAACTAAGATCTGAGGATGGAGATACCCTTTAATGCTTGTGACCAACTGTGATACTAATAGTGTGCGGCCTAGTACATGGAATTTGATGACAAGGATTTTGTGCGGTTGACCCATAACCGTGATGTTGATTGTTGATGAAGTAGCAGGTGCCTACATAGCTTGTGGTGGGAGGGCACGTTTCCAAAGAACCCAAGCCGGATGTTTCTATGTTGAAACTGATGAATGCAAAGCAGGTGCCTAGTAAAGCATGGTGGGAGGGCACGTCTCCAAAGGGAACCTGCTCCGAATGCTGCTCCAGATTTAAAATGGACATAACTTGATCAATATAACTTAGAATATTTATTATAACCTAATTTTGGAAACATAATGACCATTTTGCATCTTCCCATGTGATGGAAATCCTTATTTGGACACTCTGGAATCTCAAATTCACGCTGCAACTATTCTGCTGTCACAAAGTTATGAAAAAATATCTGATTTTAAATCAGTGATATCTCCCATATCCGAACTCTGATTCGACCCTTTTTTTTTTAAATTGGGTGATTTTTCAAGAGGAGCTTAGATATGCAATAATTGTTCTGAAATTTTGCACAAAAACTACAAAAATTGATAGGAGAGTCACCGTCCACCAGTTGCCGTCAGAAAAAATTCTACAACATAGCTGATTTTAAATTAGCGATATCTCCCTCATCCAGAGTCCGTTTTGGCCGATTTTTTGTTTGGATTTTGATATTTTTTCGCAAGGAATCCATATATGTTATTTTTTTTACAAAGTTTGCACAAAATGTTTCAAATCTGATATGAAAACTCGCCGCCCAAAAAAATTCCTGCAAAAAAATGAAAAAAAGGAAAATTCTTCCTACTTGGCCCAAGAAAGTGCTCCGTGGAGGTCACAACACGTGCCTGAAGATTGTTGAATATTGCTGCAAAAATTTGCAACTAAAATATGCATTAAACCCTCATTCCCATGGAATCATAACCTGCTTTAATACCATTGATCCAAATCTGGGGGGAGGCCCCCAAGATTTGAAAAATTGCAATGCCAGAAAGAAAATGAGAGCACACAGTAAACAAAACCACAAAGAAACATTTTATTAGAATGGAGAATAATTGTAAAAGCTACATTGTGGCGGACAATCTATCCTTTTACAAAATGTGACTTGTTTCTTATAGCCTTTTTCATTTACAATACCATAGGTAAATCCTATGGGTAGATGTCACAATACCATGGGAAAATATCATGGATGAATGAATACAATGGGTGGATGTCACAATGCCATGGGCAAATACCATGGGTGAATGAATGCCATGGGTGGATGTCACATACAATACCATGGGTGGATGCCACTTATAATACCATGGGAAAATTCAATACCATGGGTGGATGCCACTTAAAATACCATGGGTTGATGCCATTTCCATTTGGATCAGAATAACATGACTCTATAACTCAACTGAGTATGACCTTCCTGTCATTGTTGTCTAGGAAATCCTCTCTGCGGACAGAGACGATCCCTATAGCCTAATGAGTGGGACTAGCAACCTACATGAAAATCTACTAGACTCTTTCCTAATTTACAATCGAAATGAAAATAAGAAGATGGCCTACCTCGTTCTGATGGTACAACGTCCTCCTTTGTTGAAGACCTTGAATCGCTTTCACCTCGGGCTCGGTCCTACTACTCACATCCTTTGAATGCCCGCATAAGAGATCCAAGACACAACAAAGCATACAAGTACAAATAACATAATTGAATGTAACCTACTTAATAAATACAGGAGAATTAAGATAAATGATGCATCAATACAAACATTTATGGAAAGTGAACCAACAATTGTATATTAATAGAATAAAGGAAAAATCATACAACCAAGCCTTGATGTCAATAGGCTCTCCTTGAATGAATGTCCAAGTCCAATATTAAGCTCTCCAAGCACTCCTCCAATCCAAATGAGTAGCATATAGGCACAATCTCAGCATAAGGGTGCAAATAGCCAAAGACCAACCATTTGGGAATGGGAGAGGATGAATATATAGGTAGGGAAAGGGAGTTAAAATCTCTCCAAAGATAAGATAAGGCCCTCATCTCAAAGAGGTAGCTCATAGGGATAAGACCAAAAGGCCAAGTTGAGAGAACTCAACCTCATCCACGCCGAACAACCTCCAGCTTCTTGTTCTAGAAGCCTCTAGATCACAAAGCTTCTTGCCTTCTTTGGGAAAATTTCCTTTTAGGGATCATTGCTGGTATGCAAGACAAAAGGGCAATGGCATCGCAAGGTTAGTATAGTGAAACTACCGACCATCATGGTTTTTAGTGCTAAGGGAGCGATGAACCTCAAATTAGGGTTTTAGATCCCTATTATTCAGGGAAGGCTTAAGGAAATTTTCAATCATAGCAATAGGGAGGATATGAGCTATATATCAGGATGAGTACATTGTATGATTTCCATGTTTCAAGAACTTTGAGTTATGCTACAAGGAAGTGTAGGAGGTGTTACAAAATACTATATGTTACATTGAAATTTGTCACCATGGCTATCTGCAGTTAAATAGCCATTTTGTCCTCCTTGTCAAGCCTCAAACCTTTGCTCTTCATGTCAAACTTCAAAAAGAGAGAAAGTCACTTTAAAACATGTTTTTCTCTGGGTACGCAGGTTCTCTCTACCTTGCCTGCGTGTACGCACTCAAAACACATTGTACCTGCGTACTTGTACGCTCTGTAAGCCAAAGGATGGGTGCGTACCCCTGTAAAGGTCAAAAGTCACGAGTTTCATCTTAAAAAAGTTACTTGTGGTCACTTCTAGAGCTTCTAGAAGAGTGTTTGACGTGTATTGAGCGCCTCCAGATGGTTCATGCATCCCTATGATAGAGGAACTTATCCCATCAAGAGAGAGAGGAGCTAACCCATCCAAAAGAGGGAGTATCCCATTGATGTTGGAACTGAATAACCTCCTCTAGAATACTATAAATACAGGCATTGGGCCAAAGGAGGGGAAGGTTGAAAGCTGAACATTCTAAAGGGTAAATGCTGCTGGAATTAGGACTTCCATTTGTTGACTTGTGAGGAGAGATCACTATCCTTCCTTGTTGCCATAGTGGGAGTGGTGAGCTTGTCAAAGTAGAGGAAATCTCTTGCTGGACCCTGGGAGGAGCTTGCACAACACCAAGGCTCAGGTTGTAATGGTTCCTTTTTTTGTTTCCTTAATACAAATAAGTCCATTCTTCTCAATGATTTGTTGTTAATGAATTATTTCATGTACTCCTTGGTCTATGTGATGAATATGCTTTGTTTTATGATGAATATTCAGGTGTTATGTAATCGTTTGCTTGTTAGTGTATGCAGGTCTTAAAGTGAAGGAGGAGCTCATCTGGATCAGCAAGGCTGGACTGCTACAACAAGCGTTGGACCTAAGGTAAGATCGGAAAACACTTGGTTTCTCATAGAATAATGTGTGTTTAGAGAAGGATTGCTCTTGTTTGGTTTGTTTGTCCCTAGAGAGTCTTAGACTCCTAGGGAGGTTAGGTTTGTCCGCAAACATAACTCTTTCCGCATGACAAATTGGCGACTCCGCTGGGGAATCCATTGATGTCTTTGATTTTTCCTTTGATTGTTACTTTGATCTGAAAAGAGTCTTGTTTCTTTTGCTTTTTGGTTGCTTGACTGTGTTTTTGGGTGGCTTAGCTTAGGGTTACATTAAAACTTAGTTTTTCTTTGTTTTACAGAAGTACGCACCCTCTGAGTTGGCCACAGTGCGTACTTGTGCGCACTGTATCTGTGTACACAGAGCGTGCACGCACCTGGTTAAACAGGCTGCATGCGTACCTTGTTAAAACTAAGAAAATTTCCCTTTTTTATCATTTTATCCTTTTGAATTTTGTTTTTCTTAGTCTTTACTGCCCAAATCCACTGGTTGACTGTCAAAAATCTTCACCTATACTTTTTCCATTAGTGTCGAAAGTTTTAGTGAAATTCCTTGAGATTTTAGCCTTAGGGTTTGGTTTTTATATTGGTCCTGTAGTGACTTTGGGTTTAGAAGTTGCGAAGCCTTAGATATCTCTGGTTTTGTCAGTCTTCTTAGGAGTCGGACCAGTCACAAAATCTACCCTCGTGAGCGACCTACCTTTGTGTTGCCTCTTTGCAAAATTTCAATAAGCTTTTTCATTTAAAGTTGTGAATTTCATTTTAAAAAAGAAAAAAAAGAGATTGAGTTTTTGTTTTGATTAGTTTGTGATTCTGCATAAACTAGTCCTTGGATTAATCATTGCCAAGTAAAACATCCCAGAATCATCCTAGTAAGCTTTTGCTTCTTAGATCGATTTGTTAAGTGTAAGGTTAGATGTATTTCTTTTGATTTGCTTTTGAGTGATTTTTCATAGATTCTCATAAATCTTGAAATTGCTTTGATTAGATTAGTTTTACATGCTTTTATTAAATAGGAAAATATCAATGATCTCCTTTGCGATATTTGCTTTAGAGTAACATTTGACATCTTTGAAAGAGAAAGGAATTTTTTCGTGAAGTAGAGAGTGGTCATGTTTTGTGTGCTTTGAAAGATAAAGAGAATTGTTTCTTTGATTGTCTTTGAGAAAGTTGTTTTTATTGAAAAGATTGCATTCTCTCAACTCTCTTAATTAGAACATTCATTGAAAAGAGAAAATTATCAAATCATCTTAGGTGCATCTTTTTAGGGAATTGGAGTCGAGTCTATACACCATCAAGTTTCATCTCCATTACCTTTGTCTTAAAGAACAGCCATTAAAATCAACGCTTAAAGTAAAATTAACTTAGAAATTTTTATTTTCTAGGGCTCTGAAGCACCAACATAGATCAGGCTAGTGTCTTGGAGTAGGTGAGTAATTAACTCTCCAAGACTATTAAACCAAACAAGTAGCTTATCTTGTGATAGAATAAATCCAGCTGTTGCATTTATATTTTGGGAAAGCTCCTCTTAAAGGAGAAGCACGAGCTCGTGTTCGAACTAGTGAGGGGATCAATCCTCCCTCGTTGGGAACGACGCCAGACACGCACGTATTACAAACGGTAAACCTCAGATTATTGTTGAGGATCCAGGGGATCACTTATTGGTAAACCTTGGATTGATCATTGTCAAGGAGCCGGTAAGGGGATTGAGCTTGTTACTCTACCCTTGCGTGCTGTCGGAGTGTAGACTGTTCCCCCAGGTGTATTTGTTGCTGTTGTTAACCTTAGTGGCCATAATCTTAGGATTCTACCCAAGGTGACGGTGGTGGGAAGATCCCACTGTACCTGGAGCAGACGTCGGCTAGACTCACTTGGATTTTCTGGGGGTTTCACTTCACTCGAGACGGTTAAAGTGGAGGAACTTGGTCCAGTCTATTCATTAAGCAGGTTGCCGGGGTAACTGTTCCACCCGTTTTTTCTGTACTGAATCCTACGAGGTTGGATTTCATCACCAACTAGTGTTTTTGGTCCGGAAGCTACTGTTTGTGTTTGGTTTGACACCCTAGATTCTTTAGGCGTATGTTTCAAAATTGTTTGGTTCTTTAGCGACTTGAGGTGGTTTTTCTTGAGATTTTACTTTGTTTTCGTGTGTAGTAGTTAAAAGTTTTTAGCTGTGGCTGAATCACCGAGACGCTCCCGTAGACTTTGGGGCGGGTCTCCTGAAGTTGTTATTTTGGCCGATATAGTGAGGCGAGCCCGTAGAGCACGGGGTGCACCTCCTGAAGAGGACCGGCCTTATTACAAAGGATTAAAAATCCTTGTAACTCCTGGTGGCAGTAGAATAATTTCACCTGAAGA
>APFE031583037.1:61424-100662 GCA_000404065.3 Pinus taeda | reverse complement strand
AGAAAAATACAAGATCTACTTCTACAACAAACTTTGCGGAAGCTTAATCGAATATGAGCAAGATCAAATAGAACACATATAACTGAGAACGAGAAATCAATCACACATGAACACAAAAGAATAACCCAGGGAAAGCCTCAACCTAAAACCCCAATCTCTTTATTATCATACAAGTGGAAATATGTTCAAATTACAAAAAGAATCAGTTCACAAGATATCCTGCTCTCTCTGCGATCAAAACAATATAGCTCATAGACTGAATAGATAAGGGATATGCCTTTCCACAGCCCTCCAAGCCTCCTATTTCCTTGCGCAGTTTTTCTTGGGGTCCAATGATGCCACCTATGTGATTGGCCTCATCACACACTCACTAAACTGAAGAAGTAACTACACAATCCTCAAGGAATGAATTCCTTCTGCATGCAAGGGATATGCACAATGGAATATTCTTGCAATTGATAGTAGATTGTCCCTCCATTTGATCTCAACTAGGTCTCTGACTGAACTGACATGCATGAGTTATTTATGAGCGAATGTTTAGTTATCTGAAGTGCAGTAGTTACATGCATGCATGCATTAACTAGCTGAACTCAGAGTTAGTTCAACAAACTATTTGAACTAATCTAACTAGACTTAACTCAGTTAACTGAGCTAACTAATTATAACTCAAATTACAACTCATCCTTATCTCTTTAATTGATGGATAAATTCCTCAATCAATGGAGAAACTGTTGCATGTCTTCACATAGGGACTTCATGTTTGATTTTCTACAACTAATTAACTCAAGATGAATTAATTAATTATTTTACAAACAACTGCCAAGATCAAATTCGAATTTTACTTCTCTATTTTAGTTCAGGGACTAACTAAAATAGGAAGGTATCCCAAAATACTATTTAGAGCAGTGCTAAATTTAGAACTTCTATATTTAGCATTTATTATTTCTATTTTCAACATGCACGACACAAGTTGTCTTTGTTTCTTTCGTTTGCTTGCATTTCACAGTCAAGAGTATGCATATGCTTAACATTAGCATGTAGTCTCACACAATACCATGGTAAGTCCACATATTTCATGTCATGCACCCACACTCATGTTTGTTTTGTTGAAGCATTTAAACTCAGAGTGTGTTTGTCTTCATTGTTATATATTTCATGTTTGTCAATTTACATGGCTGTGATGTTCACGAACCATGCCTTCACCAACATGGGTCGACCAATGCATCAGTGGCTGCATTGGAATTATCACTTCACAAGAGGAAACCCATGAACAGTTAGCTTAGGAGTAGGAGTAGTGTTTTCTTTTGGTTTGTTTTCTTGCATGCATGTTTACTTCTTACTTTGTCCATTTTCTCGCTTTCTTGTTTCTTTGCTTATTTGCACTGCTTACAATCTACTTCTACTTTTTCTTTGTTTTCAGGTTTGTTTTCTTGTTTACATTCGTAGGATAGTTTTACATGGATCATGTGCGACTCTAGAAACAAGTAAGGTAAAGTACAAGAGGACTTATGGAGTTATCAATACTTGGTTATCTGTTGTCCTGTATTTCTATGCAAAACTTGTTGTTTTTAGTCCATGATACACCAAGGGAAAATACATGTTGTTCGTAGTGAAGCTTGGTGAAAACACAATGCTTGCACACTAACTAGTATCACCTACTCAAGTCGGTTTTTTTTGGGTTAATCCTTGTCAGCTCAGTCAATTAGAGTAAGGTGAGGAGGAAAACCTTAACAAGCACGTCAAATGTACATACAAACTACTTCTCTGAAGGCACAACCTCTTCTGCTCTCAATAAGTCAGGATCCCTCTTCCACCTCTGAAATGAATAAGTGCTATGCATAGTTAAAAACGAAAATGAAAATATGAAAAGTTTAGAAAAATGAGTAAGGCAAAAGAAGAGAAAGGCTTCCTGCATAGAGAGGTGATGCAAGTAACTTTGCCGGGGTACTGACCAAGTTTGCTGGTAGTGGATCGATGCTTATGTTCTTGCGTGACTTTGCTAGAGTACTATCCAGGCCTGCTGGTAGTGGAGCGACACCAGAGATGAAACTTAAACTATGATGACCATAAGGCTTGTGCACCAAAATACCCCTTATCCCCAATCAAAACAATTGTGTTGGCTTGGCTTGGAATGTGTACCGACCAACCAAGATCTTGGCAGATGGTACATCTTACAATCAAGCAAGTATGGAAACCAAGATGAATAAAGAACTGAACAATACTTCTAGAGGTGTTAGACTTGCTTTTCACGAACAAGGTCCATTCAGAGAGTTGAAGTTCTACTAGTGTGTTGCCAAGTGTTGTAGTGGCTAAAACCACCCTCCAAAATCTTTCCTTAGCTTCATTTTGGAGCCTCCCTACCAACCATCCTTAGCAGCATGTCTTGCATTGTCAATTACATAGGCTTCAATTGATTTGCAGTGGCTCGCTAGCTTGTACATGTCAATTTGCTTCACTCCCTTCACAGGCTGCCATCCCGGACTTAGGTTATTTGCTGGCTGAGAAGCTCCCCTAGAAAATTGCACAATTCTGGAGGGGAACCAAACTTCCCTCCAAAAATTGAGTAAATCTACTGGGCTGCCTATTGACCTCCAAAATTGCACAGAATAGTCAGACATTCCTCCCACAAAAAACCGTGCAATCTGGCTCGGCACTGGGCCTCAACCCATAAATTGCGCAATTCTATGAGACAATCACCTGCTGAGCCTAGAGATTGCACAATTCCTCAGGGACATCCAACCTAGCTCAGTCCATAAACTACGTAAATCCCTCTCCTAGGCTTGCAGGCTATTACATGTGCCTTTAGGTTGACTGGTTCCCTCCGATACCTAGCAAACCTGATTTGTATGCATGGGCTACTTTTCCCGAAATAGAAAAAAAGAAACATGCAAAAGGAATCCCTAGATTTTAGGGATCTATTTTTAGTAGCTAGAGGTTACATACAGAGATCGTTTTAGAAACCTCCCACCAAGTTTCACTTTTCCCTAGATTTGTGGCATGCACATCATAACCTCAATCTTATCAAAATTTATGTATGGATGCTGCAGAGCTCATTCCTCACATCAATCTTGCATCTCTGATATCCCACGTCGCATCTAGGAGTCTTCAACACCTTCAATTTAGCTATTTTAGGGTAAGTCTTCTTCTCATGACTTGCATTGTGTTTCTGTCGCTTTTTGTTTTTCACTTTGTGTAAGTGTTGTCTCGTTGATTTCAATGAACGCTTGTTGTTGTTTTAATGTATGTTAGATTGTAGAAGCACCATTACAGTTTTGTTGGCGTCTCACTACTGTCACATGCATGACACTGTTTTTGCACTGATGGTCGCCATTGTGGTGACCCAATTCCCACACATGCATGTTTTCCCATTTTCTAAATCCTGCACTTACTGTTTGCATGCATGATCATTCACTCTTGTTTACACTGACTTTCACCATGCATTCAAACTTATCATGTTTTTAGTCTCCCATTGGCGAGGCCGGGCTGCCTTGGCCTGGACCTTGCCTTTCCCAGCTAGCATTACACATTTCTGGAAGTGGAGACTATGACTTCCCTCTAGAAATTGTGCAAGTCTAGCCTAGAACTGACCTCCAGGCTTGCATTACACAATTCTGGGAGGCAGTGCTTTGCTGGCCCCATAAATGGTGCAATGCAGTTTGCTGGTTTACATGTCACTGTTGACTGAAATTGCACATGCATAGTTTCAGTCCTCAGCAGGCCAGGTTGGACTATGCATTGCTCATTTTTAGTAGTTAGTTAGTCTCCCGACAACCCAGAGTGTCCCTTGCTTAGTTTTGGTAGTCAATCTTTGAGCCTCTCGGTGAAAATTGTGCAATCTTCATAGACAGTCACATAGGTATGTTGCATGTTAGTCCTCTAGTTTGTTTTGGTTTTCAATTGACAGATTGGTTTCCATGAGTGTTTCTATGTCTCTAGGTATCACAAGTGTTTGTCTGCCTCTCAGAACTATAGGTACAATGGCCCAAGAAAGCAGAGTCAAAGGACATCGTTGAGAGCGAAACTAGGGATGCAGTCGATCAAGTGTCTATGAACTTGCCGATCTATGGAGACATCAAGTTGTTCATAGACAAGATGTCAAGATGAAATGGCAGCGACATCACAATGAGCAGTAGCAGAAGGTAGCACACTTGCGTGCGAAAAAGGCAAGAGGAAGGTTGTTGACAACACAGAGGCGGAGCAATGCTGCAAGTTTAAGAAGATCCACTTGTGATGAGAGCAGCTTTGGAGATTGAGGCTCTGAAGTGATAGCATGACAGGAGGATCACGTAAAGATAGAGAGAGAAATAGAAAAAGAGTTTAGTCCTGGTGGATATTGGTGGCCACCCACATATTCCACTTGGACCCCCACCATTATTTCTTTTAGTTTTTAAGTTTCCTTATTTGTTGCACAATTCACTGTTTTTGGTAGTTTTTCAGGTCCTAAACTTCCAGAGTTGTTTTGAGGCCCTAAACAATGTTTTTTTGGGAAAACTGGGACTAGTATGGGGCAATGACCAATGTTGGTCATTCAAAAGTTGCAGTCCTCAAATAGATCTTTTTAACGAGGTATTGTGCATGTCAAACAAAGATTGTATGCCAAAGTTACGACCCCGGGAAGTTGATGTACCAATTTACCCAAACGGGTCCCATAGTTTAACACTTCATATCCTAGGGTTAAGTTTTTTGATGTTTAGGGTTTTCCAGTGTTTCTCAATAATAAATAGGCTTTTTAGCCTCATTGTAACACAATTCAAAGGCATGTAATTGCCACATCTCTTCTCAGAGGTAAGCTACCATCACTCAAGCTAGTCTTATTTCCATTCTATTTGTAAGCATATTTCAATATTTTATATTAATGAAATGAAGTGTTATTTCTACTGCATCTTTGTATTTATGGTTATATCTTTAATTTGTTGCGTTCCTATTTAAATCCAAATCAGTGGTATCAGAGCGGTTTGCACTTTCTCTATTTTTATTTGCATGTCCCCAATGAGGTCAGGATATAAGGAGTTAGGGCTCGATTTGGTTGAACCTTTGCAATATGAACCTCGTAAACCCCAACGATCACCCATGGGGGAAGAAAATAAAGATGAGAGGGTAGGAGATCCTATCAAAATATTGGTCGAGGAGGCCCTCGAGAAACAAAGGAGCACAATGATTGATAAGTTTAGCTAGATCCTTCAACAGCTGCCCAACCGGCGGTGCATCAACATCCAACAACCACTCTTGAGGCTCCACTTCTTTTAAGGTACAAGTAAACTTTGACATTCCCTTATTTCAGGGCCAAATAGATGAAGACGTCATAGATAAATGGTTAAATCTACTAGAAGGATATTTTTCTATTCATGATTTTTCTAGCCGAGAAAAGATTACTTTTTTCTCTTCTCAAAGCTGCCCCCCACATCAAGGACTAGTGGGAAACTTACTGTGACCATAAGGATAAAAGTAAGACCTCACTATTTTGACCTACACCCAATTGGTACTCATTGAGGGATGCCATCAAGGAGAAGTACTACCCTATCGGGAGCTATGAGGATAAATACATAAAGTAGACAATGCTGTGGTAGGTAAGGGACCAAGATGTGCCATAGTTTACCAATGTTTTTGATACCCTTTACATGAATTTGGGTATCAAGGATTCAGAGAAACATTTGGTACTCAAGTACCACAGCTGCCTACATAGGAACATCTAGGATGAGATGGAGTTCCTGGACATCTCCTCGCTTGGAACAACATATCGATATGCCATCAAGATTGAGCAGAAATTGAAATAAAAGAAGCGAGACTTTGGATCTATGAATCTAAAGCAAGAGAAAGGTGCCCCAAACCGTAGAACAAAGGACAAAGTCAAGGCGGGGTGGCCCAGGACAACCCACCAAAGAGAAAAAAAATAACAACACCACGAAACTGAAGAAGGACACAGGAAAGTGGAGTGAGTTCCATAAGAGCTCCACTCACAACACAAGTGAGTGTCAGGCCAAGAAGCCACTGGTGAATGAGTTGAAGGCTTTAGAATCAGATGCCTATTCCAAATCTGAGTCAGAACCTGACATGGGGAATGACAAAGGGAAGCAGATTCTCAATGCAGAGCCCAACACCACCATTGCCACCATGAAGACCCAGAAGGAGGAACCTGAATATCTAGAGGAGGAGTGCCTCTTCCACTCCCATATTTGGGTAAAGGGTTCCCTGCTACAGTTCATTGTCGACAACAGGAGCCAAAAGAACCTCATTTCGGCATAGGTCATGAAGCCGCTGGGCTTACCAACCAGATCACACCCACAAACATACACCATAGGGTGGCTTGACCAAGGACGGTATCTTTGCGTGAGCCAACAGTGCTGCCTTCCATAGAACATCAAGCCCTTCACAAATGAGGTATTATGTGACTTTTCTCCCCTTGAGGTTTGTGATGTATTATTAGGCCAACCATACTTGTGGAAGCGACATGCTGTGTATGAGTCAAGGCCTTGTGCTATTATTCTTACTTTGGGAAATAAGTTGTACAAGATACTAGAGGTAGTACCACCGATCGCCATCTCTTTGGTTACTGCAAAACAATGAAGTAAGCTCATTTCCAAAACCAGGAAATTTGTTTTCTTGATGATACGCCCTTAGGGAAATAAGAAGATGGTGTCCATGACCTCGAGATAGGGCCTCTCTGCATGACAACAACATATGGACAAGGTCATGGAGGAGTACGAGGACATCTTCACCTCCCCCGCAGGGGTGCCTTTGCACTGTCAAGTCAGATCTAACCCAGGAGCTATTGTAGAAAGGTCACATATAGTCGAGTTCATTGCCCTATAAGAGCCTGATTGTGGTGGTACAAAAGAAGGATGGGACTTGGAGACTCTATATTGACTATCGAATGTTGAACAAGATCACTGTCTGAAATAGGTACCCGATCCCATGGATTGATGACCTTCTGGACCATCTCAAGGGGGAAAAGTATTTCAGCAAGATCGACTTGAAGTCCAATATCACCAAGTAACAATCAAAACCTCTGATGTGTGGAAGACTTCCTTCAAAGCCGAGGAGGGCCTTTTCAAATGGTTGGTTATGCCTTTCAGGTTAACGAATTCTCCTGCAACCTTCATGAGGTTGATGGATGACATCTTGCGACCATTCACCAACTCATTTGTAGTGGTATACTTGGATGGAATCCTGGTCATTAGCTAGAGTTGTGTTGGAAAATTATATATTACAGAGCAATCGAACACATAAAATATATTGCAGAAATATAAACATAGAAAATACATAAAACAAGAGAGACAGATATATGTGCTTCCCCCAATTTGGGCTACGTCCATGGAGAAACAACCAATTCTTCCTTTTATATTATCCAACAAAATCAGGAGATACAACCTACAACAAATCCGCTGTAATTCCCTCTTTGCTCTCAATCTCCTCTCTTTCCTCACTCAAAATACAGATCTACATAGATGCAATACAATTCCCTCATATATAACAAGGGGTTGCCTTCTAGGGAAAAAAAAACCCTAAATTAAACATAAATTTTACCGTTAGATCTTCGCCTAATGAATGGCCCAAATTGACTCTGAAGTCACAACATTTTACAAGGCAATTTTACATCTATTTTTTGCTTCGAGGGCAGTGCTCTCGATCCCCCACCCGGGGGGGGGCTCCAAATAATTGCCATCACCCCACTGGACCCCCTAGCAGCATACTTTTTACGGGAAGTGTTGCTACCACATTATGAACTGGGTTCCAATGCGGTGATACCTCTGAATAAAGGAGATAATCAGGCTTCACACCCGACAAGTTGGGAAGAGCACCTCCACCACTTTCGATAGGTTCTCCAAACACTGTGACAACACAAGATGTGTGCCAATTTGTAGAAATGCACTTTTTTCATGACCCAGGTTTAGTATTTGGGATACATTATTAATGAATGAGGGGTGCATGTGGATCCAGCAAAGATCCAAGTCATTCGGGATTGGCCAACCCCAACCACTCTGATATAGCTCTGTAAGTTTCCAAGCCTTGCCACTTTCTACCACAAGTTCGTTTTGGAATTCTCTCATATCACTTAGCCCTTGAGTCAAGTCACCAAGGGAGGAGCAAAAGAAAAATTCTTTTGTTATGAATCTCAATAGAAGGCATTCACAAAGTTGAAACATCGCCTCTGCTTTGCACCAGTTCTCACATTATTAGACTTGCAACAACCATTTGAGATCGAGACATATACCTTTGACTATGCTATTGGGGAAATCCTTACTCAATAGGGGCATCTAGTGGCATATCACAATGAGACACTTTCAGACATAGTCTGGAAGTATCCCACTTGTGACAAAGAGATGCATTCCATTATGTAGGCCTACCGATAATGGAAGCATTACATTTTGGGGAAGGAAATGGTCATCCACATAGACCACTGACCCTTGCAGTTCATGTAGATGCAAAGGAAGTTGTAGAATGATTTCCATTAGAAGTGGTCCACATACCTGCAACAGTTTCATTTGAATATCAAATATAAGTAGGGCAACACCAATAATGTTGCAGACTACCTCAGCTGACCACCAATCATGGCATTAACCAACGTGCTCAACTCTTGTGGGCATGAGACTTATGATTGACCACTTCTCCACAAAAGCAACCTAGAATACGGCCACACATACCAGACACTCTTGGAGGGTCAACAAGTTCCATATTTTCACTTCTAGGATGCCATGTTATGCCACCTGGGACAACTTTGTGTTCCTTCAAATGAGCATGCCAAGATGATTTGGGAAGCACACTACAGTTGGGCCGCTGGGCATTTTAGGGTTGAGAAAACAGTGGCAGTACTGCAGAAGTATTTCTATTGGCAAAATCTTCAGCAAGATGTCAGGAAGTACATTAGATCCTACACTTCCTGTGCTATTGCCAAACCGACCATCAAGAAGCAAGGCCTCTATACTCCATTTCGTACCCCTAGTCGACCTTGGGAATGCATCTCCATGGATTACATGTCGAGCCTTCCTTCTACTAAGCATGGCAACAAATGTGCTTTTATGGTCGTCGACAGATTCTCGATGATGGCGATTATGATGGCCTTCAAGAAGAATATCACAGCAGAAGCCACTACTAAACTCTTCTTTGAATGAGTGTGGTTACACTTTGGGATCCCATAGTCTATCATCTTAGATCAAGATAGCAGGTTCCTCAATACATTTTGGTCCAGTCTTTGGTCGATGTTGGACACCAAGCTCACTAAGTCCACAACCTTCCATCCCTAAACTGATGGCCAGATAGAGGTCTTCAACAGGATAATCATACACATTCTGCTCATGTACAACTCAAAGCATCCACACACATGGGATGACAACCTCCCCTATGTCCAACACAACTGTAATCGGGCTCTCCACCGTTTGAATGGACACAAACCTTTTCAGGTGGGCTTGGGATTCTAGCCACTATGTCCCATTGATGTGGCCATACCATTTGCAACTACTCAGGCAGATGCGGCTCATGTCCAGTCCAAAGCTAATAAGGAAAACAACTTCATTGATCACATCCAACATATCTGCCAGTAGGTCCACAACATTTTGGAGAAATCAAATGCCAAGTACAAGCAACAACATGTTCAACATCAGGTGCCACACAAGTTTTAGGTGGGTGATAAAGTATGGTTGTATTTGCAGAAGGAATGCCTTACCAGAGCCTATCAGAAAATCATACTACTATGATATGGTCCTTACACCATTACCAAGGTTATGGGAGATAATGCCTTTGAGCTCAGCATTCCCCCATTTCTTGGCCTACACCCAATGTTCAATGTGGACCGCCTTCGACCATACTTCCCACCATTGCTAGACACATCAGACATTGCAGAATAGCTCACACTTGTTAGGGCCTAAATCTACCTCAGGTTGAGAAAGGCAGGTCTAGGGTAACATCAAACCACGCTTAACCTGGTAGCTAGCCCCACCAGGTCAAGAGAGGGCTCTCTCCTTGTCAATCTCAAACAAATTTATCAAGTAAGGCTTGAGATGATTGATATAAAAACTAATTTTAGGCTAGGTATGCTTGCTAATAGGAATTTGATTGATTTTAATGATTGGTTGTTGGATCAAATGGGGAAGGCACCTTTGGGTCCGGAAAATCAACACATATTTGCAGAGGTTTCTGTGGGGCAAGGTAGGCAAGTGTTTATAAATTTGAAATGAGTGTAATGGTGAGCCTAAAGACTGGTGAGGAGCTAGAGAGGGCATGCAAGTGTCATGAGTCCTCTTCAGACAATAGCAAACATGTTAAACTAAATAAACCCTAAGGCAGAGCACTGAAACACCAATGGATTCCACCTTTTACACTTGATTCATTTAGTTGTGCAAGATAAGAAAGATGATGGCGCACATAAGCATAAGATCAATTGAATTACAAAGAAGAAAACAATGCTAATTCACATTACCACAAGAATATGACAAAATGTTGTAAAACCCTGGTTTATTTGCTTGCCAAATTGCAGAAGTGATGTACAAAGTAGCTCAATGCATCCACAAGAGTCCAACCTTGACAAATGACTAAGAAATTATAAGATATAGGCATCAAACCACCTATTCTAGCCATCAAGGGTCAAATCCATGAGTTAAGGAGCTGTTTCAGCAAGGTCTAAACTAGGAACTAAAAAATAGGTAGTGGAACAACTTGCCTCTAAAACTATGGAAACTGGTTCATTCAGCTCAAAACCACCTAAAACTGATGTATCTAACTCCTTAAGTTATTTTTCATCATTTTTAAATCATAGTACATCAATTTACATCATATTACATCATGAATTTGACCATGAGAGAAGAAAAGTCAAACTAGTAGAAAACTAGGCGAAAATCTGAGTTTTTGAGCAAAACTGGCAAAATTTTGCCTAATGCGCAACACATTTTCCAAGCTGCATTTGAAGGCCTTCCCCTTCACCAAATTTTCTCCACGATGGCTTGTTGGAAAGGTATATCTATCTACTTTGTAGGACAGGTGAAATGTTTGGATTTGGCATCCATTTTCCCCTTAAAAAATCAGTTCTCCCAAGATTGCTTCCTGTGGGTCCAAAAAGTGGCGGAGAGGGCATTTTTGAGGTGCTTTTTGCCCTTTAGGTGACCCAGATCTCCTCCAAAATTCATGAAAATTTATGGGTTTCATGTTTTTTCGTGAGGAATCCAAAAATGTAAGCCATTCTTCAAAAATTTAATCCATGCTTCAAATTTAAGCCATTCATCATATTTTTTCATGAGGAATCAGAGGAAATTTCCTGTTTTTTGCAATTAAAATTTGTGAAATGACAAAACGTTCTCCAAAATGCTTCAAAATTGGCAAGAGGCAATCTTATCAATTGCTTTTATAAGCCAAGTAATATTCAAACAAGATTCTAAGTTTATCTTGCTCCTTTTTCGATTTTAAGGCTCTCCCTAACTTGGCTTTTAGGCTTCTTATTCTTGTCTGGAAAATTTTGTTCCAGGCCAAATAGCGATAGGCCATGTGGTGCAACATGTTCTTCTCCTTATTAGCCTTATCAAGAAGCTTCTCAAGATGGATATTCACTCTTTCCAACCATGATTCTCGGTCAGCCTCTATTTCTTGCTCTAGTGAAGTCAGCTTGATTTTCCTTCTTTTTTCCATTTGTCGGTTTTCCCTTATGGTTTGCAGCTGAATAATTGTTTGTTTGTCCTCCAATTTCTTGTTCTGTTGCTCAAGGTAATTAATGATCCATTTAGCCTCTCAAGGTCAAGTGATAAGGCTTGGATCTCAGCTTCTTTCTCCTTGATGATCACATCCTTGAGTCTTGAGCTTTGGGAGCCCAAATCAGTGTCCTCTTCCTCAACCAAAATAAAATCTCTGTCTTGGCCTTTAGAGGGCCCTTCATCATGAAATGGTTTCTTTTCTCTATCCTATACCTATTCTGTTGAAGAAGAAGGAAAAGCCCCTTTCACCCCAAGTGAAGATAGCATTTTCTTGTTGTCCGGTGAAGAGAACGAGACCCATTCCACCCTTGGTGGAGATAATACTCGTTTGGCAGTTGCAAAAAGTCTTCTTGTCCCCTTTTCATAAGTTATAAACACAAGAATGTAAGCCTCTTTAGTTTTGCTTTCATGCTCTCTTTGTTGCCCGGAAAGTCCACCTTCCTCTTGAGGTTCTGCAAAAATTTGAGGCCCCTTGAAAATCTCATGGGCAATGAAGGTTTCCCATGGCACTCTCAACTAAGTGAGATGATGTACAACAACAATCTTGATGACATCAAAGTGATAAATGCTATTAAGCTACTGTGGGTATGGTTTTCTCTTTGCAAGCACAATCATCCTCTCTATGTTTTTACAAATGAAGTATGGTATACTCATCATTCTAACCCTGGTAAAATGCATAACCAATCTGATATGATAGGCATAGAGTCTAGAGAACCTTCCCTCACATGTGAAGTATTTAATGATGAGTTTCATTAGTGGCACATACTGGTCCTCCAAAAACTTAAAAGGAAACACCCTGCCCAATTTACTATGGTATTTGTCTTTAATGTAGGGTTCATGGTTCTGTTTTCTGATATTCTATCTTTTGTTCCATATTTCCCCCACATCTGGCATCCTAGTTGCTTCTGCAATAATGGCTGGTGAAAGAGTGAAATTGATGCTAGCAAGCTATACCATATTGTCCTCCATGTTGATGACAAATTGCCTAGCCAATTCATGATGATACTTAACCCTCTCAACTATCTCACAAAACTCAAAGAAAGATTGGTATCTAAAACAAGTTGTGGCAAGGGGACAAGCAAGAAGTTTAGCCATGCTATTAGCCTCCTCTCTGATTATTTTCCCACCCTTGTGAGGTCTCCTAGGCTGTACATTCCTTTCTCTTGAACTGTCACTTTGTGTTTCTTCTTCATAGCTTAAGTCACTGTTTCTTGGCATGATGCTTACTGTTGCCTTAGGAAGATGATGCGATGAAGGTATGGTGAAAAATGGTGATGAAGGAGGACAATGGTGATGAGTATGAAGAGATTTTACTCTTAGCAAATGGAATTGGGGAATGAAGGGAATAGTTTTGGGAAATTAGGGTTTAGTGAGGGATTTAGGGTTTGATGAGGGAATTAGTTGCTTTAGGGGAGTGGGAAATGGGAAAATGGGATAAATGGAGTGTTTTAGGGTAATAAAAGAGTGAAAAGGGGTTTAATGATGTTTTTGTGATGATGGAATGAAATTTGCACAATGAAATGGAAAATAGTGAAGAGAAACTAGGGTTTCATTTTAAACTTGTAAGATTCATGAAGAACACAAGTGTGCACTCAAATTCAGCTTTGGGATGATGATTACTTACTTGTAGCATGCACATGTAGCAAAGATGAGGGTTATGACACGATTTGGAGTGATTGAGGAAAATCTGGACTGATGCGCAATGCACTGGGCCCAATGCGCAACACCAGTTCAGAATAACACTGCAGGGTTGCGTCTAATGCGCAGCGCCTGCCTGATGCGTAGCGCACTGCCTCTGATGTGCAGCGCCAGGCCAAGTTGCCTTGAAAAGAAGGGTTTTTGTCTCCTTTCCTCCAAATCATGATTTTTGACTCTCCAAAGGATTTTTTGCTCAATGAAATGATAAAGAGGACCCCTTTCACTTTAAATATAAATGACTTTAAATTTTAACTCATCTCAAACCCACTTTTCTAATGTTAAAGTCACTTTTGGTCTTGAACTCTATTTTTCCATTGAAATTGACTTTTCTTAATCATTTGATAAACTGATGCATTGATGCTTGTGTTTTTGTCTGCAGTGATTGGAGTTGGCAAGGTGAGCAAGGGTAGCAGCTTTGAACTTATTACATATAGAAAAAATTGAAATTACATAAAAATTTTGTACATAGAAATAAAAACTCTATTTTTACCTCAAAATAGAGTTTTGAGGTAAAAATCATTTATTATGCATATCATCAGTGAAATTTTTATTTTGAGAACTTATTAGACCTCCTCATGTGCCCACTGACCGCTATTGAGCTTTTTGCTGACCATGGTGACAAACCCTAGACCTAAAGAGACCCAAAACCCTAAAAATGGCTTTTGCAAATGTAATGACAAAAATGACTGGAAATGACCTGAACATGTGAAAATAGGCCTGTAAGTAAAGACCATGAGGGAAATTGACAATGAACCACTACCATTAGTTGATCCATGACCTAATGCAATGTAGCTGATTGGATGGGACACCTAAAATGCATGCAAAAAGAGAAATTTGATCACTGATGGAGGGATGAAGATACCGACACTAAAAACATCTACAGAGCTAAATCCCGATTGCATGGAACAACCCACAACTGATCGAATCATGGACATGTAGATCAAGAACACCCATCAACAAAGGATCCAACTATATTAAGTTGTCAAAGCATGCCAACTCCTTCACTAGGGAAAATGGCTCACTAGGGACCAAGTTCAACAGATGTTTCCTCATCTCATGAAGGAACTCTATGCAACGGGGACCATTGCTTCCTAAGGGGGGGGGGGGGGGGGGGATGATCCAGGTGGATTATTGGTGGCCACCCGCCTATTCCACTTGGACCCCCACCATTTTTTTTTTCATTTTTTCAGTTTCCTTATTTGTAGCACAATTTAATATTTTTTGCAGTTTTTCAGGTCCTGAACATTCGGAGCCGTTTTGAGGCCCTAAACAACACTTTTTGGGAAAACTAGAACCAACATGAGTTATCAATTGATGTTGGTCATTCAAATTTTGTAGTCGTCAGATAGATATTTCTAATGAGGTATTGTGTGCATCAAACATAGATTATATGCCAAAGTTATGACCTCAGGAAGTTGATGTACCAATGTACCCAAACAGGGCCGATAGTTTGGCGTTTCATCTCCCAGAGTTAGGTTTTTGGATGTTTAGGTTTTTCCATTGTTTCTCGATAATAAATAGGCCTTTGAGCCTCATTGTAACATAGTTCAGAGGCATGTAGCTGCCACATCTCTTCTCAGAGATAAGCTACCATTGCCTGAGCTAGTCTTATTTCCATTTTGTTTGTAAGCATATTTCAATATTTTATATTAATGAAATGAAGTGTTATTTCTATTGCATCTTTGTATTTATGGTTATATTTGTACTTTGTTGCATTCCTGTTTAAATCCAGATCATAGTTACAGGTGTTGAAGTGGCAACTCAAGGAAGAATAGGAGCTGCACAGATGAGAGAAGGAGTTGCAGTAGGAACAGGTACAACAAGAGGCACAACATGCACAAACTGATGAAACTGTACCCATATAGGTTATAGACCCATCCCAGAAGCTGGCACCGAGCAGACAGGGTGAGAAGTGTTGTCGATTACATGCAAGGGTGTTTAGGAGCATGGACATCATTGTGTGCATGCATGCGATCCCACCCATTGGCACACTCACTGAGGCAATGACAACAACCATGTACGACTGGAGCTAAACATGTATGTCGACAAGTTGATGTGCATATTCACCAGGACACAAATGGAGATCAGCATAGACAATATGCATTAGTATGTTGTTGGTCCAACTGCACTCAGGACAATGATGCACATGTTATCAAATGAGTTGGATAGAGGATCCATATCAGTGTACCTAGATGCAATGGAGGCAAGAGTTCACTTTCAGCAGGATGTCACCATTGAGCGAGAAAAGACCATCACAGATGACCAAGCTTGGCATTAGTTCGCCACTGTTGATCATCCCGAGGATGATGAAGAGTTGGTCTTCCCACAACTATTCGAGTCTTAGTGATAGCTTGCATGGCTTGCTCAAGCCTATTTTTTCGCACATGGGTACAAGTGGAGACTGTAATGTAACGTCTTGTAAAAGTGAAAGACCAAGTGCCAATAGTTGAATGTAACAGTCATGTAATAGTTTAAGAGTCATGATGGTAGGTGAAGAGTCAAAAGGGGAATGTTAGGGGTCACCCCACCCTTTTCTATTTATAGAACCTCATAACTCATTGTAGAGGGTTTTGGGAGCCAATATTATGATAGGAGCATCTTAGAGAAAGCTTGGAGTGTATTGTAATGAGTCTTAACTTCTGCACAGTGCAGAGCTAGTACATCTCTTTGGAGGAGCAGGCGGCAGTGACTGTAATGTTCCGTTATCAAGACTAGTGGTTGGTCATGGTTGTACTATATGATTGGAATTTCTGCTTTTAGTATAATAGAACCAACATGTTTCATGCATATGTTGTTGTTTCATCTCAACTATCTTGGTTACTTTAATGATATATGCATATGTTTTCTTACGCATGTATGTATCCAATTTTTTTGTATATGTATGTACGATCTTATTGAGATGTGTTGTTGGTCTAACCATCACTTTGGATTGTTGGCTAACCTGCTTTCCAGTTTGTGATGCATCTTTGCTCATGTGTTCCCTTCTTAGCCATGTGCTTTCATATGTTTCCAAGGGGCACACTCACCCCACTTTCCATGTGTTAGGACCATTCATGCACCTTCCTTGGCTTGTTGCACATGTCACACACTTGCTACCAACAAGGACATCCTACTTACCTTTGTGCGCAACCGTGGTCGAGGTGATAACATACGACCCACTGCTAGGACTCCTACATAAATGATTTGAGGTATAGTTGGGACATTTTACTAGGGAGATCCCCTGACATGTTGGAGGGTCCAACACCATCAACACCTTCTTTAAGCTTGAAACATGGAAAAGTGGGTGTACTCGCAAAGATGTAGGAAACTCCAATTTGTATGCCATAGTACCAATCTTTTCAACACCTTGTAAGGACCATAATACTCGGGTGATAATTTATTGTCCTTCTTATCTTTCTTGAGGGATATTTTTTTGTACTATTGTAGCTGTAAAAATACCAAAACACCCACGTCAAAACTTATTTCAATACGATGTTGATATGCATGTTTCATTTGATCCTCTGCTAGAATCAAGTTATCCTTTAAGAGTTGGATAACTTGTTGTTGATTCTCAATGTTATCTTCCATTGCTTGAACCTTAAAATTTTCTCTTAAAGATGAGGTGATGGACGGTGGATGATATACATAAAGCTCCATAAATGGGATCATTTTTTCTATGGTATGGAAGTGTTATACCACCATTCTTCTAGAGGTAACCACTTGACCCATTATGTTTATTTATAAGATACAAAGCAATGAAAATATGCTTCAAAACATTTTTTCACTATCTTAGTTTTCCCATCAGATTGAGGATTCTAAGATGTGCTATGAGATAATTGAGTACCAAGACAAGAAAATAATTTTTTCCAAAAAATTCTAATGAAAATGGGATCTTTGTCACTTATAATAATCTTTGGATTTCCATGTAGCTTTTGAACTATTTTCACAATGTAGTAGCGACTGCACTGACTTTGAAAGGATGAGATAGTTCACAAAAATATACATACTTGGTAAGTCCATTTACTACCACCATGATGACACACTTTCCTTCAAATTTGGATAATCTTGTGATAAAATCCATTGAGACCTCCTACCAATGCTAACTTGGAATGGCTAATGGTTGTAAAAGACCTAGCATTTTAATTGTATCAACTTTATTTTGTTGGATTACCAAACATTCTACCCCAAACTTCTGAATATCATATTTAAGGCCATTAAAAAAAAAATTTCCTTTTTGATCGCATGGTAATTTCTTAAAAATCCCAAGTTCTCTCCTATAGGAGAGGCATGCAATTCCAAAAGAACATTTTGTTTGATTTCGGAGTTATTACATATATATAAGTGATATTTGTAGCATAGTGAATCATTTTTTAAGATAAATGTATTATAAGTATTTAGATCTTGCTGAAAATTTTCAATGAGTGTCCACACCTCTTCATAATTATTCCATTCATCCCTTGCTTCAATTATTCAATCAAGTTGGATAATAGAAATGGCACAGAGCAATGCATCCACATTCTCATCCCTTATTGAGAGCGCACCTACAACGACATTTCTCTTCCCTTTTTTGTAGATGATTTCAAAGTCATAACCCAACATCATGGTGACCCATTTTTGTTGCTCTTCTGAATATAATATTTTTTCTAAGAAGTATTTAAGACTATCATGATTTGTTTTTACCTTGAAGTGTATTCCCATTAGGTAAGGGCACCATTGCTTCAGATCATGTAGTATTGTCAACATTTCCTTCTCATAAATAGGTTTGTGTAAATACTTTCCCTTGATTGGAGGACTTTCAAAATCAATGGGTCTTCCTTCTTGCATTAAAACAACACTACTTCCATTTCTTGAGGCATCACATTCTACATTAAATGTTTTTGTGAAGTCTAGTGTAGCTAAGACTAAAGCTCGACACATTGCCTCTTTAAGATGTTGAAAGGCCTTAATTGATTCCAGAGTCCAAAAGAATGCATATTTCTTTAGTAATATTGTTAGAGGTACTAGTATTTTCCCATAATTCTTAACAAACTTTGGATAATACATTGTAAACCTAAGAAATACTTGAATATGCCTTAAGGTTATGGGGATTTTCTATTCCTTGTTTGCGTTAATTTTGTGAGGGCCTACCTTAACACCCTCATGAGAAAATATTCCACTTCCTGTATCCCAAAGAAACATTTGGATGGTTTTGCATACAAATGTTTCTCCTCCAAAAGTTTGAGCACCTTGTCAACATGTTGAACATGATATTTTCAAGACTTGTTGTAGATTGGTATATCATAAAAAAATACTAACACAAATTTTCTAAGAAAGTGTTTGAAAGTGGAATTCATTAAACCTTGAAATGTGGAAGGTGCATTAGTAAATCCAAAAGGCATAACCAAAAATTCATAATGACCTTCATGATTTCTTAATGTTGTTTTCAGAATCTTCTTTCTTCATTCTAATTTTATGTTATCCTAAATGAAGATCCAACTTGGTGAAGTAAATTTATCCTTGTAGTTCATCCAACAATTCATCAATGACAGGAATGGGAAATTTATCTTTAGTAGTGAGCTTGTTGAGCTCTCTATAATCTAGAAACATATGATCCATCCTTCTTGTGGACCAATACTACTATAGAATAGAAAGAACTTTGGCTAGGTTGTATTATACCTTCCTCTAGAATTTATAAAACCATATGTTAAATTTCACTCTTCCTGGCACAAGGATATTTGTAAGGTCTAATGTTTGGAGGAACACTTTCTTTACTCAAGTGAATATTATGATAATGATCATGAATATGTGGGAGACCTTTGGGAGTGTCAAATACCTTGGAATGATTTTCAATGACTCTTTGGAGATCTAGAGAAATTGGTGACTTAGATGCATGCACATCTACTGACCATAATTGTGAAATTACCTCTCATTGTTCATTATTTAAAGATTTTTTATGCCATTAAAGCTATTTATCTTCCCACCTTTCCCTACGATACCCATTAATTCAGTTTCTTTTATTTCCTAGAAAAATTTCAAGAAACGTTCTTGAAATTAAAAGTTATTATCCCTAAAGATTGTCACAATTGGACTCTTAATACAACATCAACAACACCCATTAGAATGGAAAGCATTATACTATTCAATACATATTTTCCCATGGTTAGATTGATATTATGGAACTTTGTAGTTCCTCCATTACAACCATCACTTGACACTCTGGTGTTGGATATAGAAATAAATTCAAATCCTTGGCTATATTTAAATGAATAAAGTTATGGGTACTACCCAAATAAATCATTACTATTACCTTTTTCTTCTTCATATATTATTCTATATTGAGAGCTTGAGGAGCAGTAATTATTGCCAATTCATTAAAATATATGTTCAAATTCATTTCTTATTTTTCAACTGTGGGGTTCGTTCGTGGTGTATTTCTTCTTCTTTTGATATTTATTGTTCCTTTTCTTCCTCCACTTCACAATATGTGTAAATAATTTATTCTCAACACACTTATGAATTTTAGTTTATTTTCCATCATAACTATAACAAATCCCTTTTTCTCTTTTTACCTATAATTTTTGTGGTGTAAACCTTATAGGTTGTGAGAAACCAAGAGCCACAAGACTTCCATATTTATTGTTTTGAGTGGTATACCTCCTTCTTGTCATAATTCTGCTTTCAATTTGTCTTGCCACCTTGAATGCATTCTCCAAGGACTTAGGTTACCAAAGAAAAACCTAATGTTGGATGTTATCCTTTAAATTCCCTATGAAGAAATAAATTAGATGCTCCTTCGTGATATCAATTACCTTGATATTCAATCTTTGGAAGTCATCAATGTGCTGCTTAACCAAACCCTTTTGTTTGATATTTATCATTTGTCTAAAGAAGGTATTACTCTTTGTATCCTCATAATGTGCTATCAATCCCTTGATAAAAAGTTTCCAAGTGACAAATGATTTAGGACAACAAAGCCATCGATAGCATAAAAATTGATTGGATTCTAAATATAAAGAAGTAATGTGTACCTTTTGTGTGTGTTTCACATTGTGTAGATCGAAGAACTGCTCCATGTGTAGTAACGATGTTACTGGATCTTTTCCAACAAAATTCTTCATATCGAAATTTGGAATATGGTTAATCTTAAACCTAGAGTTAGAGTCTCTAAATCATGGTTCACATTCCTTTTGTCATCATCATGGGTTTCATGGAATACCTTGTCACCACTAGGAAATCTTTCTTCTAACAACTTATTCAAACCTTCCATGTCTTCTTTTATTTTATCTTCTAAACCATCCATATTAACATTCATTTCTCCAAATTAATTTTTGGTTTATCTTTGTGAGAGCAATAATTGCTGCACTTGTTCTCACAATTTTGATATATCATGTTGCATTTCTTCCTCTTCTTCATGCGTCATAGTGGAGCTTTCTAAGTGCTTAATGTGTAACAACCCTAGTTAAAAATACATGAAAATATAAATATATAATACCATGGTCATGGGACACGTATTCCAAGCTGAATGTTGGGAAAAAACATCCTAGTGGGGTGTCACTTTGGTTTATGATGACTAAGGAAATTAAAAAAGGCAATGGAAAAGGATTTGGAAAGAAAAAATGGCATTTTTGGCACATTTATTTATGAAAATAATGGAAATTAGGAGAAAAGGAAGGTGAAAGGTCACAGGTTGCATGTGAGGATGAAATTGAAGGAAAATAATGGAAAATGAAGAAAATAGAGACCTCATTGATAAAAAAGCTTCTAAGGATCAGTTGGCAAGCTTTTTCTCAACCTTTTGTTAGCTCAGTTTTGGAGCTATCTCATTATTCTCTCTTTCTCTCTCTCACTCTTGGACACTTAAGAATTTTCTTAGAGCACTATGGCATTGGAAAAAGAAAGGAATATAAGGCAAGAGGAAGGAAGGAGCAGGAAAGGAAGAGTAGGATCAAGCAGTTACAACATGATTCTTTGCAGGTATTGATTTGCATGTGTGATTTCGTTTCTAGATTTGACATGCATGGTGTTGCATGTGGTTCTTTGTTGTCATGGTATGGGTTTTTATAGGTGTGACAATGTTTTCAACCTAGCCTTTCCATTTCCGGATAACCATGGTGTGATGGGGTTCTCAATTTTTGGTTGCGCTGGATTGCTAGATGGATTCAAAGCCAAGTGAGGTGGATCTTCGGAAAAAAGAACACATGGCCTAGTGATCCCTGAACCAGATTGTGATTTGCAGTAAATCTATTGGCCTAGTGATCTTTGAGTTGGACTGTGGGTTGCACTAAATCCAGGTATTGTGTGCCTTGGTGGGCCTAGGAATCCTAGACCCGTTAATGGTATCATATGTGGTAAATCCTATAGGTGGTTTCCCTTGACTAGGCTTAGGAATCCTTTCCGGAGAATGCCAGGATATAGAGTAAATCCTAGAGGGTGTTGTCTTGGTTTAGGGTGTTGTGGATTTCAGTAAACCCTGAGAGACTAGGAGACGAGAAAATTCCTCATGGTGTATGTGGAGAAATCTGGTGGCAACCATGCTTATTTTGGCTGTGTGATCCGGTGGAGATCATGATAAAGCTTGTTATTACATGTTTATTTTTTTGGACTAGTGATTTGGTGTGGATTTTAGTAAAGCCTGGTTTCTATTTATGAGGGTGAGGTGGTTTAGCTTCAGGATGCCCTGGTTGACTTTTTTGGTTAGAGTTCCACATTCATGCTTGAAATATGGCATGGGGGTGAATTGCTGAAGAGAGAATTGGGTCAACCATTCTATGGCCCGGTGGAACCTAGTAGTCCCATCCTAGGTTGGTTTTTGCATTCATTATAAGAGGTTATTTCCTTGACATATTTGTAAATGAATGAACAATGTATCTATGAACTAATAGATGATAATGCAACTAATGAGGTGTATCCTATCTTTACCTCCCATTAGGCCTTCCCCATGAGGTGTATTTATATCACCTCAAAATATATTTTTTAGTTGGGATACAGTTAGAAAACGGGCTCCTATAGGTAGGCTTCTCGTGTAACTCGTAAAGCCCCCCCAAAAATAGGGATTTTATGTTTTTTCTCATATTTTAAATCATATATGCGGGTTGGGTATAGATGAACCCGTGTGTGCACGTGTTTTTTGAAGGGAAGAGTTGTGTATGCAATTTAAAATATATTTTTTAATAATTGTACCAAGTCTGAAGGGAAAGGGTTGCCTAAGGCCATGAATAAGAGAATCAAGTATATAAAGGTGGAAAATGATGTTGTAATAGATTCCCCCCAATATATGAGGTCAGAAGGGGTACATGATGACCGAAATGTATTAAGTGTATAGAAAAAATCATGCGAGGACTTGGGAGGAGATCACTAGATTCCAGCTTGCCAAACCAATGGAAGAGATTAGAAGGAAAGCTCATGTCTGAGGTAGGCATACCCATGCTAAGATATAGTAAAGCATGTCTGCATATCAAGTGTAGAGCAGATCCAATATGTATACAAGTACAAAGGAAACTGAGAAATACATAGTGGATCATCTGATCATAGCTGCAAAAGTACATATCAAGGCCGTGTCACAATATCACATATAAAAGAACTGATTAATGATGTTGAAGTAGATATCTCATCACTGAAGTCACATAACTAATCCTCAAAAGTACCAAGTCAAAAAGTGGAATAATGGTACTGCATGCAACTCGGGTACCAACATATAGGATGTTTTTGTGACGAACTACAACATATAAGGTGGATGGTGTCACTGATTACAAACTGGAGGGGCTGACAAGTGAACCATGAAATTCTGATGCAACCTGAGGTCTTCACCGACTTCCATGGTACATTTCTACCCTATGGGAATAAATGAGCTCAAGTCAACCATTTGAGAAATCATTTGATTGCCGGTCATTGATGTATACCATTAACAAACATGAGACAACTCACCGATGATGATGATGAGAGTCATCGCACCCCAGTACAATCTAACAAGTGTGAATAAATGAGTTGAAGTTGAACACTTCAGAGAATCTATCAATCAAGAGACATTAGTTTATTCTCACTATAGATAGTGAAGGAGTTTGCTACTAATGACTGCAAACCCTAACGTACTGAAAAAGGAATCTAGATTTTATTTCCAGAGCAATGAGTTGGAGTCCATGGGAAAAGATCCGCTAGAAGGAAGGCATTAAGAAATCCTACATCAATCCAACACAAGTGTAATCTGTAGGCTAATAATGTGGAAGGAATCAGACAAAGAAATATGAAATAACCATACAAAAGCATTTTTTTGGCATACACAAGATGTGGCTAGCACATGAAAAAAATCCTCTGAACAAACCAAAAATGAAAGTTGACACAGAGGCAAGGAATCCCAATAGGGTCAAATGGAAACCAAGGTACTGCGCAAATCTCAATGTGCAATAATGTAAGATGATGTCGAACACAAGGGAAGCCACTCAGTCAAAGACCCATGATATCAATCAATGTTGAGCATAAGGTCACCTATCAATGATGGAAATAGGGCCAAGGTGTGGCTCTAGGCCTACTCTTAGAGTAATGTGTTGAAGTCAATAAGAGCAGAACCACTAACAAGAAGTCAATGGAAAGTTTCTCAACTAGCACAAGAAAAGGATAAAACAACTGATGTGATACTGATCATAACTCTCACAGATTGGGTATGGTCGACTGAAAAATGAGTCAAGAGACACCGCATAAAGGTCGACTAAGGTTTGCTTCCCATGAACAAAATCATGACTCAAATGTGACTATATGATAGCATATGATAACTTTGTATAAGTTTGTCATGCAGGAGCCATAAACAAACTCTCCATATGATTGGAAGAGATAACAAACCGGAGGAGTACTGACTCAATAACAAGGTTATGGCTCTCCTATGTCAAATTAAAGCCCATTCCAATGGAGGAAAGACTCGTTCTGAGCGCTTTGTTCAAGGGTTACACAACTGACTCTTACTACCATCAATTATGGAAGTAAAGTCCCATTCCCGCTCTTTTTTGGAATATATAATGTTTTTTGTCTTTTTCGTATTTGGAAAGCCTGAAAAAGAATAAAAGAATGCCTATGGTAGAGTGGAAATAATGAGTGTCCAGATACAGAGGCACTAGTTCCTGGGAGGGGAACAGTCCTGTGCTCAATGCAAGGTGATGAAACTGGTCAATGACACTCAAAGGGATGTTCTTTCCATGGGTAAAAGGTGTCAAGCTGTAGAGGCTAAGTGATTGCAAGGCTGATTTTGCAAAAACACATGGTCAAAAATTGGCTTATACATGAGTCCAAGTGAAGCCGGCTTAAGGCCAAAAGGTACAAATAGTCAACATGTAATGCATTAGTACAACACAACATGTGGGAGTCTCTAGGGTATAAAGCCAGAAAGATAGCAAAGAAGAAGGAGAATGAAGCTTCATTGCAAAAAGTCATGGCAGGACCAAAGAGGACTCCCGAGCCTACTCAATATTTGTATTATGGGGAACATATGTCAGTGAGGATCTAACTAGGAAGCCCATGTAAAGGAAGGCTCTACCTTCATGTCATGATTTTATAATTCGGTGAGTGAAAATGGTTTTAAGAATCATAACACAATGGGGTTGACCCTAAGGCAACATAACATAGTATAGAGGCTAGAATGCATAATGCAACGGAAAAGGTAATCTTCCCTAACCTATATGCTAGTGATGAAAACGATACCTGCCATGACGGGTCAACGATCATGGAATCAAAGTCATAGAAAAAATTTCAAATTCTTTAATTTAACCTGAAAGGCAAACTATCTTATCAATCAAAGACAAAAGGTAAAAGTTTTTAAAAATAAAACATAAACTTTGTAAAAGTGGGTTTTTTAAAATTTTTTGAAATTATAAGCTATAAATAGACCTTTTGACTCAACAAACCTCATTTGTGTTTTTAACAATTGAGAGAAGGAGCTTTGGAGAAAAGACTAGCAACCACAATCCACCCTATTTCTCGGCCCAAACAATCACCAAATGTCTTGGTAATCCTCAAATTCAATCCTTCAATGAATTTTTGTACATTTCAAGCATTTTTTTCAAGAATTTTATCGTAGGAATATTGTTTTTATATTTTTACTCCATGCGTACGCAGGTTGGGCATATCAAAGTCGCGTATTAATAAGCCTATACGCGACTTTGTATGAAGTGAACCTGCATGTGCATAGTGAAAAATTTTAAATTATGAATTTTAATACATAAAAATGGTTGAATTGCACGATGACTATCACATGGAAGGAAAGAGAGAAAAGTGCAGTAGATAATGAAGAAATGAATGACCCATTAGCACTAGATGCAATCAGAGGGTGTGGGATATTGAAAATTTTCAAAATTCCTGATATGAAAACCAACACAAGGTTGCTGGAGATGCTCGTGAATTACTGGGATCCAGAAGAGGATGCTTTTATGATTGATCAAATGCCCTTGTGAATTAAAGTAGAAGATATCTACTTCATCACTGGACTTTCCTAGAGAGGAGAGCTAGTTAAATTGCAAGGGAAGGCCCGAGGAAGCCTCAATGTAGATTATTATATTCACATATATTGCCCTGGGAACAATGGGAAGGTAGGGAAACATATCCCAATAAAGAATGTGGAGAGTCTACCCCTCAGAATTCTCCTTTTTACCATTGTGAGGGTAGCAGGTTAAGATTCATAGCACCAAGCATCATGTGTTACAATGAGCCTAGTAGTTGATTACCTCAATACAATATTTGATTGGTGTACAACCCTCCTAATCAATCTAAAAAGGAAACTCACTTCTATAAAAAAGAGTAATACCAAACATTTTGGGTATCATACCATCCTTTGCACTTTCTTCTTTGAGAGGCTACTAGGGCTTCGACCCAAATTAGTCTCTACCATTAGCAACACAATAGACCCATGGATGGGTAGATGGGCTGACTTGATGAAGAGACTAGGGGGTGGCGAGGTCCCTAGAACAAATTTTGATGACGAGTTTTTCCTTTGGTGGGAACAACAAGTCATTGCCATTGAGGACTACCCCTATGCAGGCATGGGATTTAGAGCAGATCTAGATCTAGTGCTTCCACCTAACACTGCATGGGGTGGCATTGGCAAAATTATTTTTAAGTTTTTAAATTTATTTGATTTTTTTGGATTTAAAAAATTATGAATTGAAATTATTTTTTGTGAGACAAAAATTATTACAAAATTGTTTGATCATGATATAGATGTGGGATTGGTAAGACTTGAGGGTCTGCGCAGGAATAGGCATCATGGAAGAGACATAGAGAGTGTTGCAGCTGAGACTGAGAGACTCTTCCATATCGTTGTTGGGATGGGCTCCGTAGGTTAGTTTGGGGTTAAGATAACCCAAGTTTTGGTACAATTTTGTAAATAATGTAAAGTCTTCACGATTTGTGGATGTGGAGCGCGTAGATGGATAGGAGTTAACGAGGCTTAGCCCCTTGTTTTATCTAAAGTTTTGAATCGGTTTTGAGATTCACCCATGGTACACGGACCATGGAATTGTATGAAAAGTCTATAAATAGTGAGTCTTAGCAAAGGGACAAGTAGACTTAGACTGAGAAGAATGAGAGGGAACTAAGAGAGAATTAGGTTGATTGAGGAGTCTAGGATAGGAGCTAGGGCAAGAAGGCTTTGCTTCTTGTGCTTAGATAGGGAAAGAAAGGCTCTACAATTAAGTGTGCAGAGGCCTAGGTAGAGTATGCGGTTGAGTGCACGGACCCCTGCAACTGTGTGCGCAGGGTAGTTTGAGTCTGTAAACTTGAATTGAAGATCAATGAAGACAATTTTATGAAGAATTCCTGAGTATTTTGTTTATCTTTGTTAATATTATATATTGTTGATGAATGATTTTTTTATGGGATATGGATTGAATGTTACAAGATTCTCTTGAATAATCCTTAATAATGTACACAATGCATGTTTAAATACTGTCATGAAGACTCTGGTGATTTCTTTTATGTTTACTAATGACTTAAGTAAATCTGTACGAACACTAATTTAAGATTGCTCTCTGATGAATGTAAGTAGGAAAATTGAATGTTAGAGGTATGCAAGGACTAATAGTAGACCTTTGTGAAGGTCTGAAAGCTATTTTAATAGAGTTGCAACAATGTGCCCTAAGGGTTTATCGATCCATGTGAAGGCAGATCTGGGGCACTAGAGGACATGACACTAGTCTCTCGATGCCAAAAATTGGTTCTTGCATCCCCCCATACTGGTTCGGATGAGACTGCAACCTATGCTACGTAGGTTGTTTCCAAAAGGGCCAATAGTGTAGGGTTTTGTTGGCTGATGCAGCTAACTCCGAACCTAGGTCAGGACCCCCTAAGCCAACAAATGGTTTCGTTTCCAGGATCGAGGACTTCTTGAAAGAGATGTGTGATGTCAAATCATTGGAATCTGACCAAGAAATAAATTGAAAAGTGGTTGGATCGAAAGATTCATGAGTTCGTGGCACAAGAAAATAGGAGTCCGCACCTATCAGAGGAAAAGTAGTTGAACAGGTATCTGTATACGAAGATACACAAGATCTTATTATACACTTTCCCCATTGAACTGTATGAGTGGTTAGCTAAATTGATAGACAATTAAGGAAGGTGTAAGCTCGATAGTCCTATAATGTGGACTCCAGAATTAGGGCAACAATTAAAAACTTCTAAAAACAAGATCGTGTTGGTTGTCAATCATTGGCTTGATTGAATTATGGGAGGATTTGTTACAGAATTTGCAATTGGTACCTAAGTCAGTTATAGCGAAGCGGAGCGACAATTTTTCAAAGGACCACGAGGTAAGTATTTAAGATCATTGAATACTTGGATTAAAATGTTGTTATGTGAAAAAGGGTGATGCCATTACCTTGACATTTGAAGCTACATGAAGTGGATGATTCTTTAAAAATCATGAAGGATCTAGAAGAGAGTATAGTCCATTGATTGGACCTCCTTCAAGTGACGACGAAGGGGTGGGGTAGACTATGTCATGAAGCATTGTTCAACTAATCATTCAGGGGATTCCTCGAGCACATCATCCTTCCACTCCACCTCCACCCCCACCTCCACTGTATACACCTTTCCTCACACCTCCACCTCCACCACCACCATTCAACATGGCGAACGCAATGAAGATGCCAATATTCAAAGGTATAGGACGTGAAGATGCAGAGAAGTTCTGGTTTTTTGTGAATGTTGTATGGAAAATAAAATAAATTACCAATGACAGTTTAAAGAAGGCATAGTTGGTTACCACTTTGCAGGACCGAGCTCTAACCTAGTACATTAAGTATTGTTTTGATAATCCTCTTGCAATGCTAGCAGAGACTAAGGTAGCTTTAAACAAAGAGTTTAATAAGCCTAAGTCTGAATCATAGTCAGTAATTGGATTTAAAGAGATCATGATGAGGGTATATGAGATGGCTTGGGAATTTGATTAGAGGTTCAAGTTTCAGATCCAAGAGGATAACATGCAGATCACAAATAGCCAACTTCATGAATGGTTTGTCACGTTGCTTTTGCCCCACTTGAGAATTGATCTGTCACAATAGAAGATATAAACACAGGAAAAAGCCTTAGAGATCGTAATGAGGCTGGAGGCATCACCTATTCAAGATACAAAGCTCGAAGTGTAGTAGATCCACTCATAAATAACTAGCTTACACCTAGAATTACAGAGTTTGAAAAAAGACAAGGAGAATAAACCATAAGTGCGCACAGAATTCTAGTGTTTAAAGTGTAAGGGCCATGGGCACGAAAAATATCAATGTCTAGTATACACAAATTATATTATAGGAGGGGGGCCAATTCTCATAAATCTAGAAGCCCTAGTAGGGACGAGCATCGGGGTTGTGCTATGGTGTGCTATTTGTCAAATTGCTGGACAACATGCGACAAATAATTGCCATTTACTTCAAAATTTCATCCAGAAACCCCAATAGTTGTTCTATAACTTCTGCAAATATGTGGGCCACGATGAATGAAACTGTAAAAGCTATGAGTTGATGATGGAAAGGACACCAACATACTAGATTCAAGCAGAAACTCAGCTTCCAGATCAGGGCAGCAGAGAAGCGTGTGAAGGTTTGTTAAGAAACCAACTCACAAAAATATAGAAAAGATAGATCAATGACATAGAAATGAGCATCTTCGAGGGGGCGACCTCCTTTACATTACACAAATGAACAATTCTTGGATGATACAAATGACAAGACCTCCTTTCTATATATAGGAGTCTAAGGGATCATAATATAATCAGAGTCGACACAACAATAATAATGTAAGGGCACAATAATAACAATAATGGGCTTCTATGGGACACAATAATAACAATATGGGGACTACATGGGCACAACAATATAATAAGAGGGTTTCACTAATAAAAATAAGGGGTTACACTAGTAGTATAGGGACCTAACATGCCCCTCTCCTTCAAAAAGTGTTGTCTTCAATACTTCAGTAGTTCTGGATGCTTCTGTATAAAATTATTGTCCTCCCATGTGGAATCATTAGCGGGTAAGTTCTTCCACTTGATGAGATACTCTGAAATGATCAATTTCATAGCTGTTAGGTTCTTGTTTCTGTGACTGCTTCAGGTTCCATTATGATTTTTCCTTCCTCATCAATTTCTGGCAATATTGTTCGAACTGGGATCTTCTCATTAGGTAAGGTCGCCATTTTTTAAGTGCATGTAGTCTTGCCAACATTTCCTTCTCATAAATAGAATTGTGTAAATACTTTCATTTCATACCAAATGTTATGAAACCAACTCACAAAAAGATAGAAAAGATAGATCAACGAATTAGAAATTAGCCTCTTCAAGGGAGTGACCTCTTTTACATTACACAAATGAACAATTATTGGATGATACAAATGACAAGACCTCATTTCTATATATAGGAGTCTAAGGGGTCATAATATAATCAGAGCCAACATAACAATAATAATGTAAGGGCATAATAATAACTATAGTGGGCTTCTATGGGGCACAATGATAACAATATGGGGACTACATGGGCACAACAGTATAATAAGGGGGTTGCACTAATAACAATAAGGGGTTACACTATTAGTATAGGGACCTAACAAGTGTATCAGGGTCGAGGATGGGGCCAAGGAGGAGGAGGAATTGGGAGAGGTCGCGGTCAGATTATCTGCTACAACTGTAGACAGCCAGGGAACTACACGCGAGAGTGCCAGAATCCTACACATCCATCATGTCAATATTGCAAACAGTTTGACCATACTATAGAAGAATGCCCGATACTAATAGCTAAAATGAAAGATAAGAAAACACAACCTCAACAACCTATGCAGGATCTACAAATCATGAGGGCTGAGCCTTGCGAAGAAGATAAAAGTGTTAACATCGTGCTAAGAAGTGGAATGGTAACTCACATTGATAAGGGTAAACAACCTGAAGAAGAAGGATTGGTCCACAAAGTGCCGGAGAAAGAAATCAACTTTGATTTGGATCATGCTAAGGAAACATTTATGGAAGCCAAGAAGAGCTTTGTTGAGGCCTCCACCTCAGGGATCCAGGACAAGATGCAAGAAATAAGTGTGCCTCCAGAAGTTGATCCCTCTATACTCACTATGTTTTTGGAGACCTGCATGAAACTGTTGCACGATAGAAAAGATGTGGAAGGCTTGAAGGAATTAATAAATAAATGCACCAGTAAAGAGAGGGTCCCTAATGGACATTGGGTCATTAGAAAAATTAGCAAACATAAGGTGCGAATAGGGTGCAAGATGAGGCTCACCGCACAAGTAGGCGATTATGAGATGGAACAGGTCATTTTGGATCTGGGGTCTGATGCAAACATATTACGAAAACAAACATGGGAAAGGATGGGGAGACCTATGCTGCAGTGGTGTTTGATTCAGCTTAGGATGGCAAACTAGCAAAACATCATCTCCATGGGGTGGTTATATGGAGTAATAGTTGATATAGAAGGTGTGAGCACGATGGCTGAATTTGAGGTTATAGAAATCGTCGACGACAGTAACCCTTATCCTACGCTCTTGGGAATTGACTGGGTTATTGACATGAATGGGGTTAGTAATTTGAAGAAAAGGATGATGTCATTTGAGATAAAGTCGATGCAGGTTATAGTGCCACTGGATCCTATAGAAGGGGTGTGCTATATTGAACCATTATGTGATTATGAATAAAGTGATGATGAACTGGATCAGGTTTATAAGAGAAGAGCACGAGATCAGGATTGGATCAATCTGGTGACAGATGGGAGGATTGCTTGGGACTGGGAGAGTTCTTGCACCTTTGATTCTAAAGAGGAGTTAGAGCATTGGCATAATCACTTACACGAAGTGTCTACATTGCAATGCAATATGGTGACAAAGGCGTTGCGCTGTGTTTTGTTGGAGGTAAGGAAATTATCCCATTATGATTGTTTAACTGTTGTAGATTTGTTTTTGGATGAATTTGAGTGTGAAGTCCTTGAGGATCATTGCTTCCAAGCATTAGAGTTGGCACTATGTGCTATGCCTGCACGATGGTGGGGTACGCATAAGGATAGTTTTGTTGGATGGCAAGATTACCGAAGAATGATGAGGTTACGGTTTGGCCATGCTAACATGAGAATGATTGAGAAATATAATGGAAGGGATGATCCGAGCGTTCATCTAGAAAAATGGACTAAATAATGGGGAACAAAATCGCATCTAGATTGGGTACACATATTTTTCCATACCTTGGATACAATTCTCATGAACTTGCATCTGGAAATGGAGCTCCCTCATGGTACTGTGGAATGGGATGTATTGAAGGAAGGGTTCTTATTGATCTTTAGCTTTGAAGACGACTTCTCAAGCATAGATGAAGTGCTACAAGATATTAAGGTGGTTATCTTTAGGACACTGAAGGAACTTATGGAATGGATCCAACCAGGCTGGAGCACCCAACTGCGCCATGCATTGGAATTCTATAATGTAACCACTAAAGATCTAAGAAACATTAATATTCTAGAGGTAGAAGGGAACCACGAAGTCGAAGGCCCACAAATACAAAACCTGGATGTCTCCGCACCTTTGAAGACAAAGCAAGTAAACATTGGCATTGAAGAAGAACCAAAGTTTGCAAGAGTTGTAGATTATTGGGATGATGCCACAGTGGATAAAGTTGTTGAGGTACTCCGTGAATACCAGGATCTCTTCCCCACTAAGTTTTTGAATTTGAAGGGCATAGTTGGCGATTTGGGCATTATGAATATTATTCTGAAGCCAGATGTGAAGCATATTAAATAGAGGCCGTATTGACATAATCCTAAATACAAGGAAAAGGTTCAACATGAGCTGGATAAGATGATGGAGGTAGGAATCATCGAACCTATTGAAGAATCAGATTGGGTGAGCCCAATGGTGGTTCAGGATAAGAAACAAAAAGGTGAAATAAGTATTTGCATAGATATGCGGAAGCTTAATGATGCATGTGTTCATGACTCGTTCCCAATGCCATTTACAGATGAAGTTTTAGACAATGTTGGAGGGCAGGAGGCCTATTCCTTCACTGACAGGTTTTCTGGGTATCATCAGATTAAGATCACACTAGCAAATAGGAGTAAAATGACCTTCGCAACAGAGTGGGGTTGTTTTCAGTACACTGTGATGCCATTTGGACTCAAGAATTCACCTACGATATTTTCCCGCTAGTCATAGCAGCGTTCAAAGAGTTCATTCGTAAGTTTCTGGAAGTATACTTTGATGATTGGATGGTGTTTGGATTAGTGAAGCACCATGTAGCAAGTCTACGCCTGATGTTGGATACATGTCGTAGATACTAGATCAAGTTGAATTTGAAAAAATGCATATTTTGTGTTCCTTTTGGGATCTTATTGGGTCACAATGTGTGCGAGCAAGGATTGATGGTGGACCCTGCAAAGATTGCAGTAATAATGATTTTGGAGGCCCCTAGGAACATTAAGCAGCTGCGCGCGATGCTGGGACATACAAGATACTGTAGAAAATTTATCAAAGCTTATGCTCAAATTACTGCGCCCATGGAGAAACTGCTTAAGAGGGACACAACATTCTATTGGGACAAAGAATACCAGCACAACTTAGACATTTTGAAAGAAAATATGGTCACCATGCCGATCTTGATATTCCCTGATTGGAAAAAGGAGTTTCATGTACATGTAGATGTGTCTTGCATTGCGTTGGGTGAAGTGCTAATGCATGCCAATAAAGGAGAAACGGACCATCCTATAGCCTTTGCAAGTAGGAATTTATCGAAGGCTGAGAAAAATTATTTAACGACTGAGTGCGAAGGATTGGCCATGGTGTACGTGCTGCAAAAATTCAAGCACTATCTATTAGGAGGGCATTTCAAGATGTACACAGATCATTCTTCCTTGAAATACTTGGACAAAAAGCCTGTGTTGGGAGGGAAGATCTACAGATGGTTGCTATTATTTCAAGAATATGACTTTGAAGTCATTGTGAGGCTTGGGAGGTTAAATGTGGGACCTAACCATCTGTTGCAGATCGAAATAGCAGAGGAGCCTAATAATATGGAGGAAGGGTTCCCAGATGTGCAACTCTTTGTGGTGCATGTAGTGGTTGACCATCTTGTTGACATTATTCAATTATTGACTACGGTGATGGCACCAGAAGGATATACAAGTAAAAAAAAGAAGGAATTAGTAGTGCGCGCGACTGATTTTTCAGTCATTGCGGGACATTATATAAAATGGGTATAGATGATATATTGCGAAGATATGTGCCAGACTTTGAGTGGAATAGCACTCTTGCTAAAGCTCATGGGGAATCTATGGGAGGCCATTATGTAGGAAAGGAAATTGTGCAGAAGATTTTGTGTTCATGTCGATGGTGGCCAACATTGCATAAGGATTCCAAGGCATATTGTAAGGTGTGCGATGCATGTGAAATAACTTGTAGACCATCGTGAAGAGATGAGTTACCACTACATCCTCGAGTATCTTTGAAGCCCTTTGAGAAGTGGGTGATTGAATTTTTTGGGCCAATTCAGCTCCCTAGAAAGAAAATGGGCGTGCGCTATATTATCAATGTGACGAAATATCTAACCAAATGGGCCGAAGGAAAACTGGTTAAAAATTGTACAGGGGCTATGAAAAACAAAATTATTGTTTCAATATGTCTTAATTGGATTTGGCTACCCAAAAGTGCTGATGAGTGATAGGGGTACGCACATTTTCAGTGAAATGATCAGCGCATTGGCTGAAGAATTCTAGTTCTACCATCAGAAGCGTACATCGTATCACCAGCAGGCCAATGGAATTATCAAAGTCTTTAATAAGATTTGGGAGAACACGTTGACAAATATTTGTAACGTGCAGCGGAATGAATGGGATGTGTGCATAACTGCAGTACTATGGGCCTACAGGACTATTTGTAAGAAGTTGACAGGGCAAACGTCGTTCAGATTAGTATATGGGGTCGAAGCCATAATGTCAATGGAGTACATTGTTCCTAGACTGCACATAATAGCCTTCACAGATATGGTGGATTGTGAGGCCTTGGAGGAACGACTCGCACAGTTGATGGAGCTTGAAAAAGATTGAGTTTTGGCAGGATTCCATTAACAAGTGCAGAAGGAATGTGGAAAAGCATGGCAGGATTGCCATATCAAGCTTCGCACACTCAAGGTAAATGATATTGTTCTCTTATATGATAGTAAATTCACTAAATTTTTGGGTAAATTCCAAATGCATTGGTTAGGGCCATATATTGTCAAAGAAATTACAGATGGTGACGCAGTTTAGCTTGTGAAGTTGAATGGGGAACCATTTCTAGGAAGAGTGAATGGCAACAAATTAAAGTTGTATACAGGGGATCTTGCATAATGACTATATTGTAGCAGGATAGTCTTAGTGCTCTAGGCAGTTGTAAGGGAGTGCATGACTATAAAATACACTGCCCAGCTTGGAGGACAAAAAAGTGAGCAGGCTATGAGGAGAATGATCGAGATGCAACCTAGGAAGCTGTGCCGTGGGGGAAGGTACTACGTAGTGCAACAGGAAAGTGACTGTTGGAGTTATTGTTCATGACTTGACGGTCAGAAGACAGTTAAGTGGAGTAGGGTGGTAACATTTAAGGAAAAAATATTTGAAGATCTGTCACCAAAACAACATTTATTTTCATAAATTGGGTGGAATATTCAGATTTGAATTCAAACCCCCCCTATAAATTACACATGCCAATCCAACAAAGAACACTTTGCGCTCTCAAATTTGTTGCTGAATTTCGATGTCTATCACCTATGAGCCTAGCATTCTGGGAAGAATTCCTGTCATGAGCAAATGTTTCTCCCGTAGCCTGTGAGTTGCTTATGGAGAGAATTATTGCCATCAACCACGCTGAAGCCTTGAGTTCGAAAGCAACTGTGTCTGATGCACCAGGACTAGAAATGTCAAGTGTAGAGGCTACGCCTATGGTGCCCATGATGCCAAGGTCACATAGGCTGAAATATACCATGACAAAAGAAAAACAACTTGCAATGAAAGAGAGGAAACCCACAAAAAAGGAAAATTAGAAAAATCCAGTGCCGATGCATGCATGCCCAAGGAAGCATACTGAAACGCAGGCCAAGCAAAAGAAAGATAAGCAGCTAGAGAGAATAATGGACCTAGAGGTGGAAGAATTCCAGGGAGTAGAGGATATTAATGCTGAAGGGTTGGAACCCATGAAAAGGCTACCTAAGTATATCTCTCCATGGAAGGGAAAAGAAAAGGTCATGAAGGACCTGGATACTGAGAAGTTTACAGTATCCATGCCCCAGGTATCTGAGCATGTCCCTTTTGAAGGCCCTCAGATCACGAGGATGCCGTTGTTAAAAATGGAGGATTGGGACATCGTAGACCACACTAAGTTTCCACATTTGGTGTTGGGCATGGAATCCCCCCACAACATGTTTTGGGGCTCAAAGCCCAAGTTTTGGTCAAGTGTATTGTAAAGACTCTGTGAATTATGGGAGCGGAGCAAGAAGTATAGGATGAGTCATAGGTTTGTCCGCCCTAAGTATTGTAAAGTAATGTAATGTCATGTCAAACTACCCATGGTCTACGAACCATGGGATTGTATAAATAAAGCAAGGCTCTAAGTTGTAAAAAGGGTGAAGAAGGAAGAGGGAAGAATATGAATGGTTCGAGCATAGAGTAAGAATCTAAGTGTATTGGGTCATAGTAGTAGGAAGAGGCTCTGCAGTTGAGTATGCAGAGGCTTGGTACAGTCCCTAGCTGAGTGCGCGGACCCCTGTAGTTGAGTGCGCAGAGCAGTGTCGAGTTTGTAATCTTGATCGAAGAATAATAAAGAGAAGTTGATTCCTATTTCTTTGTATCTGATTGTGCATTTCCTTCTTTACATTTATACTATTTTATTTATCACGTCGTGCCCTGAGTGGGGCAATGTGGAAGAAACATCACATGATGTGAAGGAATATCAAGTGTGCATAGTGACGTGCATGCAGGGTCAAGCTGTGGACCTCCAGAAACTCATCAGACATCCCCAGGGTGTGGAAACCTGGTTCTAGAACCCTCCCATACTACTTTGGGTGAGACCTCAGTTCGCTCTTTGCAGACTATTGACGACAGGGTCAGTAACACCAGGGTCTGCTTGGCTAAATCACCTCTGAACCTAGGTTAGGCCCATACATGCCAACAAATGGTTCCATTACCGGGACTGAGATCTACATAAGGGATGTTTGATGTCGTGCCACTGGAATCCAACAAAGAAAGAAATGAAGAGTGGTTGGACAAGAAGATTCACGAGTATTCACGAGTTTGCAATGCAGGAAAATAGAACTCTGGGAGTATCTAAGGAACAGTGGTTGGAGCGCTACTTGTATATGGAAATCCAAGAAATTTTCTTTGCATCCTTTCCCTTTGAGCTGTATGAGTGGATTGCGAAGTTAGGAGACAACCAGGGAAGGTGTAGGCTCGACAAACCAATAGTGTGGACTCCAGAATTAGTGTGCAGACTAGAAGCGTCAAGGGATAAGATCGCAGGAGCTGTGGACCATTGGCTAGACCGAATAATAGGAGGATTTATCACTAAGTTCGCGGTAGACACGACCATCAGCTATAGTGAGGTGGAGCGACATTTCCTCAAGGGACTGCGAGGTAAGTATATTAAATCTTTGAACACTAGGATTAAGATGCTTTTGTGTCAAAAGCGGGTTATGCAAATAAATTAATGTTTAGAGCTTCATGAAGTGGGAAAATCTACAGAAGTGGAGGTAGTGAAGACTTAGAAACTAGTCCCTTAATTTCACCCTCGCGGGAAAGCGAGGAAGAGATCGCGAAAGTTTCTTTGATAAGCGCGGTTAGTCTGATAAGGTAGCGTATTCCGCATTTACCACCTCCACCTACACTGCCACCCATCTCACCCTCCTTACCTCCATCTCCACCCACCCCACGTCCACCACCACCAAAGTTTAGTATGGAAAGTGTGATAAAACTACTGGTATTCAGAGGAGTGGGGAATGAAGATCCAGACCAATTCTGGTTCGTGGTAAGAGTAGTATGGGAAACACAAGGCGTCGTGGATGACAATATTAAAAAGGCTATGCTGGTGAGTGCTCTACAGGACCGTGCATTAACATGGTATATCAAGCATTCTAATGACCACACAAACAAAGGAATCGTAGAGATCTAGGCCACGCTGAATGGGGAATTTAGCGGGCCAAAATCAGAAACAAAATCAATCATTAGGTTTAAGGAGATTGCGATGCTCCCGGGTGAGACCCCATAGGATCTGGACCAAAGGCTAAAGAGTATGATTCGCGAAGCCAATATGACGTTGACAGATGGACAGTATCACGCATGGTTTGTGGCATCACTTATGCCACACTTAAGGATGATGTTGTCACAGAAAAAACTTTCCACCTAGGTCAAAGCATTGGAGATGGAAATGAGATTACATGAGACCCCTATACAAGACCCTGGGTTAGGAGTCCGAAAAATCCACGTGTAACTACAAATTTTGTGTTTGGAAATGCAAAGTTTGAAATAGGATAGGACACCTCGACCGGAGGCACACGAGGAAGTATGGTGCATAAAATGCAAAGGCAAAGGGCATGACAAGGACCACTGTCCAGTGTTCTCGGACTACTTGGCAGGAGGAAGGCTGATGCCATTAAGACCTGAGGCACAGGTAGGACTGTTATAGAAATTTTTGGGCATTGCAAACCCAATCATAAATTTCCATAAACTGAGGGCTCCTAAGTCCCTAAAATTTTTTCTTCACTACCTAAAGGAACAAGGTCAGCTGATTACATCATCTCGCAGAAGTTCTCCACTAAAAAACTGCTCAGAAATGGTCAAAACTAGACCATATTGAATACCCAGTGCAGAGGGTGTGATGCATATCACCTTCCCAATGTAAAGGGTGCGATGCATACTGGATGGCCCCTATTTAGGGTGCGATGGGCAAGAATGGACAAATGGAAGAGATAGTTTGCGAGGTGGAAGATCATAGAATCTTCCAGAAGCTTCCCCTCTGACACTTGCCTCTCTGTTTTTGACCAGGGATGAGTAAGAGATCATCAGTATCCAACTGGAATCAAGAACTATTAGAGAGAGGACACTAATAAAAACCCCAGAAGATGACTCACCCCCCTACAATCATCTATATATGGATCCCTCATCACAGAGATCCAGAGGCTGGAATCTTGTATCTCTTAGAGAAGTGATGTTGGTTTTCTGGTGAAACTTCATAGTGTTGGGTGATCTAAGCTTTACTTGAGGTGAAGAAGGGATTTCTTGTTGGAGGATGATGATGGGTCAGAACTATTGGTTGTAATCCTCTTGATATTCTTGATATTAATAAAGCTATTCAAGTTTTCCTCCATATTCTTGTATGTTTGATTGTATATGCATTTGTATGGTTAATACATATCTGGTCCTATGTTATTTATGAATATA
>APFE031583037.1:36422-61318 GCA_000404065.3 Pinus taeda | reverse complement strand
TTGTTCCACTCTTATCTATTTTTCATAAAGGAAAACGAAAGTAGTATTTACTTGTTTGTTTCTAAGATAGCTACCAGTCTTAGTGGGAATAGCAGCTCTGAGTGGACACTATTCCCAGTAACAAGTACTAAGCACGGTGCCTGCATTATGGTGTGCGATCTATCAGATAGGAGGAAAACACACCATGGATAATTTTCATCTGTTGCAGAAGTATACGCAGATGTCCCAGTAATTGTTTTGTAATTTCTACAGGTCAGTAGGCCATGATGAACACACCTATTGAAGCTACCAACTAATGATGGATTGGACTCTTGCCTACAGGGTGCAGACCAAAACTGCAAGCCCTCAACCCAAATGTAGGGATGGAGTGCACTAGATTTTAGAGGTGCGGTCAAGGTTGAGGTGGAATGGGATCGGGAAGGGGTTGCAGACAACTAATTTGTTACAATTGTGGAGGGTCAGGGCACTATGCCCGTGATTACACAAACTTGACAAGAGCATCATGTTGGTATTGTACTTAGTTTGATCATGAGGCAGAAGACTGCCCTTTGCTGATAGTGAGGATGCATGAAAAAGGGGGTACTCCAGCCCCCTACAACTCAGATTTTGTAGATGATGAGGTCTGAGCCACGCGAAGAAGACCCGAATGTAAACATGATGCTCAGGAGCAGTATGACCATGGGAGATGATAAAAGGAAGTAGCCAGAAGAAAGTGCATGGGTTCATAAGGCTCCTACAAAGGAACCTGAATTTCATTTAGAATGCGCGAAGGACACATTCATGGAAGCTAAGAAGAGCTTCACGGAGGCCTCCACTTCAGGTGGTAAGGATCAACTAGAACCAGGGATGGATCCTTCAATGCTCACTACCTTTTTGGAGACATGCATGAAACTGTTACTTGACAGCAAGGTAGTCAAAGGACTACAAAAACTTATCACTAGGTGCACGGGGTTAGGAGAACTGTGCGTGGTTCGAAAACTTGGAAAGCATGCATTTCACACAAGAAGGGAAATGAGGTTGACTGTGCAGATTGGCGAGTATGAAATGGATCAAGTAATCTTGGATCTAGGTTCAGACGTGAATGTGCTACCAAAAAAAACGTGGGAATGCATCGGTAGACCTGTGCTACATGGTCCCCTATTTAGTTATGAATGGCAAACCAACAAAAGATTTTTCCCATGGGAAGATTGCAAGGGGTAACAATAGATATTGATGATGCGAGTACGCAGGCGGATTTTGAAGTGATGGAGATTGTCGATGACAGTAATCCCTATCCCACACTACTAGGAATAGACTGGGCCACTGATATGAACAGAGTCATAAATCTGAAGAAGCGCAAAATGATCTTTGAGAAAACGTCACTACGCGTAGTAGTACTGCTAGATCCAGCTGAAGGAGCGCGATAGGTTGAACCGGTGCACGAGGATGATAGTGATGATGATCTCGATTGTATTTACAAGATAATTGCATGAGAACAGGATTAGGGGAATTCGACTATAGATGGAAGGATTTCATGGGAGCGCAAAATCTCCTACACTTGGGATTTAGACGAAGAAGTAGAATGATGGCAGAATCGGTTGCGTGAAGTAACAATGCTGAATTGCAACATGATGATTAGATAATTGCATTACGTGACAATAGAGGCAAGGGAGCTTCCGACATATGATGGATTAATAGCGGTGGATGAATTTCTGAGCAAATTTGAAAGTGCAGTACCAGAACAACAACGACTTGATGCTGTGAAATGGGCGCTGCATGGAACGCCCACACGATGGTGGGGTATGCATTAAGGAAATTTTGAGGACTGATGTGGATGTAGAAGAATGATGCGCCTAAGATTCGAGAAACTACAGATATGGCTAGTATACAAATATGACAGATGAGATGATCCATGCACACACCTCGCAAAATGGACCAAGGTCTACATGGAAGAGCCACAACTTGAATGGGTACATTTATTCTATCATACCCTGAATGTCATATCCATGAATTGGTATACTAAGACTGAGCTCTGCCATGGAACAAGCGAATGGGATGTCTTGCATGAGGGATTTCTATCGACCTTCACGTTTGAATATCGTTGGTCAGATACTATTGACGATGTGCTACAGGTAGTAAAAAAAAACTATCTTCAAAATACCCCAGGAGCCAATGGAAACTTCAGCCAGAGTGGGTGACACAGTTGAGCTACGCACTAGAGTGTTATAATGTAAAGATTGAGGATGATGATGAGGACCCATGCAACATTAACATTTCAGAAATGGAAGGTTGTCACAAGATTCGCAGACCATCACTTGAAGACCCCGACATCACCGCGCTATTGAAGAGGAAGCAGATCAACATTGGAATGGAGGCAGAGCCAAAGTACACAACATTTGGGGACTATTGGGATGATGCCACGGTGGATAAGGTCGCTGATTTACTCCGAGAATGCTGAGACTTGTTCCCAACCAAAATTATGGACTTAAAAGGGATCGTTGACGATTTAGGGATGATGAAGAACACCTTGAAACCTGATGCGAAGCTAGTTAAACAGCGACCTTACCACTTGAATCCAAAGTATAAAGAAAAGGTTTTCGACGAATTAGATAAAATGCTCGCAGTCATAATTATTGAACCAGTCGAAGAATCTGACTGGGTGAGTCCTATGGTAGTACAGGAGAAAAAACATAAGGGTGAAATAAGAATATGTGTAGACCTCACGAAGCTGAACGACGCCCGTGTACACAATCCATTCCCAACACCATTCACAAATGAAGTACTAGAGAATGTTGGTGTTGGCATTGTGATACAGGTGTTGTCCTTGATGGCAACCCACTCAAATGACATTTCTTAGTGCAGTAGCAAAGAATTATAGACCAGACTACAAAGAATGAAGAAAGGGAGGTATACGTAGGTTCACCGTGACAGAATAGTGTACACACACGAGTCAACGGACCAAAAGTAGCATATAATGTACATACAGACTTTCACAGAATGAAAAGCGCATATATCTTGGGAAACTAAGTTTTGGTCCAAGGTATTTGGTTCATGGTATTTTGATCCATGGTATTGGTCCATGGTATTTTTTCCAAGGTATTGACCCCAAGTATTGGGTCCAAGGTATTGGTCCTAGGTGGTTTTGGTCCATGGTATTGAGAGAGGCCTAAAACTATATAACCAGGAGAAGATCATTAGGCCATGGTCTGCAAGTGTGCAAGGATTGAATGTCTAATGAAGTGTGAGATCTAGTATGCAGGTTATGGGTTTGTGATGCTTTGCTTGATCTAAACCAAGAATGCACCTATGTGGATGATGATGGATGATGGATCGGGATCTTAAGGCTTGAAATGAATTATCATTATCCAGTTTGATTATGTATAATCTAGATCTAAATGTTGATGCATGGGTTATTCTGTAAATGTTATGATTTGGGTATGACTGAATTTTGAAATAGCTGTGAAGTTGTTTAGGTTAGTATTTTCATATCTGTACGCGAGTTCGCTTTGGTAAAAGTGTGTGTACACATTGGTTCGACTCATCAGAGTAGCAAATACATGATGAAATATGATATCTGAATTTGCAGATGGTTCTAGTGGTTTTTGTAGAGTTCTGGGTTTTGCACAGTGTTCTGGCCATAGGTCTTCAGTGATTCAGTAGTGAGTGATTCAGAGATTGATGATTGAATGATTGATAGTTGTATTGCAGTGGTGATTGATTTTGAGCTTCAATGTTGTTGATGGGTCCAGTATGAAAATTGGATGAAATGTGGCCTTCAAATTATGGTGTTGTGTTCCAGGAATATCCATTCTGAAAATTTATGAAACGTGGTCCTTGGAGGAAAAGAGAAGGTCGTAGCATTCTGTAGGCTGGTGCCTACTTACTGATAAACATATCATCTAGTACAAGAGCCAGGGGGTTGGAGCTCCCTTCCAGTGGAAGCTGGAGAATAAGAGAAGTTTGTAGCCTTCTACAAGTGGGTGCCTACATACTGGTATGAGTCTGTGCTAGTACAAGATTGTAAACAGGTTTTTCTTATATTAAAGGAAGATAGCAGCAGGTGGTTTTTGTCCCACATTGGGTTTCCACCTTATATCTTGGTGTTCATGTGTGTGATGATCTGTTCCGTTTGTACTACACCTGATTACTATTTATATGGTTAATAAAGTTCTAATGCACTAATTAAAGATCAACATATGATGAATTAATTGAATCAAAAGTTTGTTGGATATACGCTAGTTGCATTAAACACAGTTGTGTGTACACGTGAGTTCCCTTAACTGAAGTAGCATATATGAATCTGATTATGGAAATGAAAAAGTTATTGATTTGCTAATACTGATTCACCCCCCACTCTTAGTATTATTTCCAACAATTGGTTTCATAGCAGGTCCTTCAAAAGAAGCTTGATCGCTTGAAGGGAGATCCATCGAAATGAATAATCAAGAGAGCATGGGATCCATTAGACCGCCAATCTTTGATGGGAGCAATTTTTTCTACTGGAAAATAATAACCACAACCTATCTACAATCGCTTGGAATGGATGTTTGGGAAATTGTGGAAAAGGGATATACATTTCCAACAGCAATTCCTACAGATACGGCAGGTAAAAAGGATTATGAAACCAATGCCAAAGCCGTCACTATTTTATTGGGAAGTTTGTCAAAATCAGAGTTTGTTAAAATCATGCAACTCAAATCAGTGAAAGAAATATGGGACAAAATCGTTCTAAGCTATGAAGGAGGCTCTTAGGTAAAACGTGCTAAGATTCAAACTCTCAAAATTCAGTATGAAACTCTTAAGATGCATAGTAATGAAGGCATAGCCAATTACTTCCTATGTATAGATGAGATTGTCAATTATATGAAGAATCTGGGTGAAGAAATTAAGGAAGTTGTCTTAGTTGAGAAAGTTTTGAGATCCTTGTTTGCTAAATTTGACCCCAAAGTGTCTGCCATAGAAGAAAAACAGGATCTGAAAAATATCACTATGTCACAACTTCGCAGAATCTTAACTACCTTTGAGATGAGAAAAGGAGGACCATTAGATATGAGAGAAAGTACATTTAAAGCATCAGCAAGGGGAAAAGAAAAACTCTATGAATTAGGACATATTCCAGAAGAAGAAGATGAGGTAAATTTTGTCAAGCAACTTCAACGGGGTTCTAGAAGGTTCAAAGGTAAGCTACCTTTCAAATGTTTTTCTTGTGGTAGAGTTGGTCATTACGCTGCTAGATGCCCTCATAACAAAGGAAAGATGTCTGAAGGAGGTAATAGAAGTTATTATACTCATGATGATAGTGATGGCTTGTTAAATAGTGATGGAGATGATCAAGAAATTAAACTACTCATGGCATATGAAAATAATGGATTGGAAAAGGAAGATTTCCTTAAAGAGATCAGTCAACTTAAAATCAGTTTGGCAGAAAAGGATGCAGTCATAAACATAGTGAAACATCAACTCACTGGAAAGGAAAAACATAATGAAGTGTTAGAATGTGAAGTAGTAAGTCTAGGAAAAGAACTTGAAAAGGCAAAGACTTTGAATCTTAAATTTGCTAAAGGATCAGAAACATTAGATGAAATCCTCAAAGTTCAATGTTTTCCCCTTATAAAGACTGGTATTGGTTTTCATAAAGCTGAATCTAGCTCACAAGGTAAGGTAAGAAAATCCAATGAAAAATCTGAGATGCTCAACAAGGAAATAAAAGGTCAACCCCAACAGAAACCAAGGAAAGAAATTCTTCAAAGAAAATCTTTTACTCCTAATTGTGGAAGTGATAGTCGGTTATTTCCTTCAGGGAATGATGTTGATGTCAGAATGTTGGATAGAAGTAGAATGGTTCAAAACCATCAAACAGAAATACCATCATGTTCTAGGTACTTTAAGGGATATTTTTTGCTTGCAATATGTTTGGTCACAAAGCTATTGATTGCAATAAAAGGAATATGAAACATGTAAGATGTTATGCGTGTAACAAGTTTGGACATAAAGTAAAGGAATGCAGGAGAAAAATTCAGACATCAAACCAAAAGGAGCATACATCATCATAATTAGAGGTATTGAAGAAGACAAAATTATTGTTAGAAAGATGTAGCATAGCTCAGTTTGTAGACATAACAGAACTAGGGGAAGCTGTAAGTGTAAACCATCAGTATTCCAATTTTCATACGAAGCTATTATGAACAGAAGTCATGTATATACGTGAGATAGATGTTGCATAGTCACGTATATGGTGTTTTGAAGAAAAGCAACGGGCCAGACTCAAGAAAAGGAGTCTGATATGGTTCAGTCACTTATCTACTCTGTTTGATGATGGTATGTGTTGGTTGGCACATGTTTAGGGGGAGCATATGCTTCTAATAATGCATTGTTGGCATTATCTTAGAAGATGCTTATATTGCTTTGATTCAGGTGACTCTTGGGATGATGTAAATGTACAGGTTGTTGATCCTGATGTTGCTGATGGTGCAGATCATATGGTGTATGATAGTTGCTGATGACTATCATGATCTTATTTAGATCGGTTGTCCTTGTTATAAATGTCATGTATATCATTTGATGTAAAGGTCATTAAAAGACCTAATGTGTAACCACACTATGCATGGGAAGGATGATGTAATAATATCTATTTTAAGTCATGTATAAACATTTGGTATATCCCCACTTGGTTGGGTGGATGAGTCAAAATTGGTGTATCCCCCTTGGTTGGGAGATTGATGTATGTATGAGTCATTGGTGATAGGAAGGTCATACTCACTTAGTTCAGTTGTAGAGTCATGTTATTCTTTTGAAAAATATTCTTGCAGACTCTGCATGTGCTCAGGGGGAGCATGTACAAAGGGGGAGCCCAATAAGAGATTTCAGCATGTACTCAGGGGAGTATGGATAACATAATGTATATCAAAGGGAGAGAATATCTTGGTATGCCTGTTGCCCTTGATGTCAAAGGGGGAGAGTGACTTGGTGTTGTTGTTGCCATCATGTCCAAAGGGGAAGATTGTTGGCATTATGATACAGGTGTTGTCCTTGATGGCAACTGACTCAGATGATAGTTTTCAGTGTAGTAGAAAATAATTATAGATCATACTACAAAGAATGAAGAAAGAGAGTTATACGTAGGTTCACCGTAACAGAATAGTGTATACATGGAGGTTAACAGACCAAAAGCAACATATAATGTACACACACACTTTCATAGAATGAAAAGCGCGTATATCTCGGAAAGCTAAGTTTTGGTCCAAGGTATTTAGTCCATGGTATTTTGATCCATGGTATTGGTCCATGGTATTTGGTTCGAGGTATTGACCCCAGTTATTGGGTCCAAGGTATTGGTCCTAAGTGGTTTTGGTCCATGGTATTGAGCGAGGCCTAAAACTATATAAGGAGGAGAAGATCATTAGGCCATGCTGTGCAAGTGTGCAAGGATTGAATATATGATTAAGTGTGAGATCCAATATGCATGTTATGGGTTTGTGATCCTTTTCTTGACCTGAACCAAGGATGCACCTATGTGGATGATGATGGATGATGGATCAAGATCTTAAGGCTTGAAATGAATTATCATTATCTGATTGATTATGTATAATCTAGATCTGAATGTTGAAACATGGGTTATTTTGTAAATATTATGATCTGGGTATGACTAAATTTTGAAATAGTTGTGAAGTTTTTTAAGTCAGTATTTGCAGATTTGTACGTAGGTTCGCTATGGTAAAAGTGCGTATGCATGCTGGTTCGACTCATCAGAGTAGCGTATACATGATGAAATATGATATCTGAATTTGCAGATGGTTCTAGTGGTTGTTGCAGAGTTTTCGGTTCTACTCTGTCTTCTGGTGGCAGGTCTTCAGTGATTCAGAGATTAATGATTGAATGATTGATAGTTGTATTGCAGTGGTGATTGATTTTGAGCTTCAATGTTGGTGATGGGTCCAGTATGAAAATTGGATGAAACGTGGCCTTCAAATTATGGTGTTGTGTTCTAGGAGTATCCAGTCTGAAAATTTATGAAACGTGATCCCTGCAGGAAGAGAGAAGGTTGTAGCCTTCTGTAGGCCAGTGCCTATGTACTGGTAAACATATCAGCTAGTACAAGAGCCAAGGGGTTGGAGCTCCCTTCTAGTAGAAGCTGGAGAATGAGAGAAGGTTGTAGCCTTCTGCAGGTGGGTGCCTGCGTACTGGTATGAGTCTGCACTAGTACAATATTGTAAACAGGTTTTTCTTATATTAAAGGAAGACAACAGTAGGTGGTTTTTGTCCCATATTGGGTTTCCACCTTATATCTTAGTATTCATGTGTGTGATGATCTATTCTGTTTTTACTGCACCTGGTTACTATTTATATGGTTAATAAAGTTTTGATGCACTAATTTAAGTTCAACATATGATGAATTAACTCAATCATAAGTTTGTTGGAAATATGCTAGTTGCATTAAACATAGTTCTGTGTACACATGAGTTCCCTTAACTGAAGTAGCGTATATGAATCTGATTATGGAAATGAAAAATTTATTGATTTGCTAATACTGATTCACCCCCCCTATCTCAGTATTATTTCCAACAGTTGGCAGTTAGGAAGCATACTTGTTCACGGATGAGTTCTCAGGGTACCATCAGATCAAGATCGCAGTGAAGGATAGGAGAAAAATGACCTTCGCAACAGAATGGGGCTGCTTTCAATACACCGTTATGCCATTTGGACTACAGAATGCACCAGCTATATTTTCGCGCATCATTGTGGCCATGTTCAAAGAATACCTTCATGAGTTCTTGGAGGTTTATCTGGATGATTGGACTGTCTTTGTATTAGTTAAGCATCAAGTAGTGAGCTTATGCTTGATGCTAGATACTTGCCGCCAACACCAGATTGCGCTGAACCTTAAGAAGTGCACATTCCTCCTCCCCTTTGGAAACCTGCTGGGATATGTGCTCTGCAAACAAGGACTGATGGTGGACCTTGCGAAGGTTGTTGTTATCCTAAATTTGGAAGCACTGCGAAGTGTTAAACAATTGCGCATTACCTTGGGGTACACTGGATACTATAGGAAGTTCATCAAAATATACACCCAAATAACCGCGTCGATGGAAAAGATATTGAAAAACGATGTTACATATTTCTAGAATGATGATTGCATGAAGAGTTTGGATGTCTTGAAGGGAAAACTAGCCTCCACTCCAATCCTGGTCTTCCCAAAATGGGATGTGGAATTTCATGTACATGTTGATGTGTCATGTATCATGTTGGGAGCCATACTCACATAGGAAGCCATGGAGGGTCTAGATCACCCGATCACCTTTGCGAGTCGAAGATTGTCCAAAGTAGAAAAGAACTACCCTACCACCAACTGCGAGGGGTTGGCAATGGTATACACGCTCCAAAAATATTGACACTATTTACTCGGGGGACATTTCAAGATGTATACCGACCATTTTGCATTGAAATACCTAATGAATAAGCCTGTGTTGGGGGAGTGCATATACAAATGGCTCTTACTATTTCAAAAATATGATTTTGAGGTCATAGTCAAGCCAGGACACCTAAACGCAGGGCTGAATCACTTGTCACAAATTGAGATGGGCGAGGAACCTACGAATTTGGAGGAGGGACTACCTGATGCACAACTCTTTGTAGTGCACGTCGTGGATAGACACTTCGAAGATATAATCCATTTTCTAACAACAGGGATTGTGCTGAAAGAATACTTAGTCCAAAAAAAGAAGGAATTGGTGGTGCACATGGAAAACTTTTCTGTCATCGCGGGGCAGCTCTACAAGAGGGCAATGATGAGATATTGCGAAGATACGTACTTGAATTTGAACGAGGTCAGATCCTCATAGAATCACATGGGGGCACTGTAGGAGGAAACTATGAAGGATGCACAACCACACAAAAGATTCTATGCGCAGGGTTATGGTGGTCGACCCTGCACTAGGATTCGAAAGCGCACTATAAACCCTGCGATATATGTCAAAGGACTGGAAAACCATCACGAAGGGACGAGATACCACTAAATCTCGAAATGACACTGTAGCCATTTGAAAAATGTGTAATCAACTTTGTGTGCTCGATCAAACCTCAGGGAAATACTGCTGCACACTACATCATCACTGCGATGGAGTACCAGACACGATGGGCGGAAGCACAACCGATCAAGGATGACATGGCCACTACGAGTGTGAATTTTTTGTTCGAACACGTGTTGACATGATTTGGATGTCTGGAAAACTTAATGAGCGATCATGGAACACATGTCCTGAATGAAACCATTAGCATGCTCATAGAAGAGTTCTATGTGTATCATCAGAAAATTACACTGTACCACCCACAGGCCAATGGGACAGTAGAGGCATTCAACAAAATACTGGAGACTATGCTGAACAAAGTATGTAACACGTAGCAAAAAGACTAGGACCTGCACGTACCTGTCATCTTATGGGCATACAAGAAAATGTGCAAGAAATTGATGAGACAGACATCTTTCCAGTTAGTCTATGGCATGGAAGCTGTCATGCCGATGGAATACATCATACCTAGTCTGTGAATAACAATGTTCACAGGCATGATAGACCACAAAGCTCTGGAATAAAGGCTCATACAATTATAAAAAACTCGAGGAAGAATGGTTTCTAGCTTGCTTTCATCAGTAGGTACAAAAGTAGCAAGAAAAGTCTTGGCACGACCCCATATCAAGTTGCGCACCTCCAAGGTAAACGACTTAGTGCTATTGTATGACAACAAGTTTGAAAAATTCTGGGCAAATTCAGAATGCACTGGTTGGAATCATATATGGTTAAGGAGGTCACATATGGAGGCATGGTCCAGATAGTCAAACTAAATGGAGAACCCTTCTTAGGAAAAGTAAACAACAGTCACTTGAAACCCTACACAGGTGGGTCAGCTCTTTGACTAACTGGCCGAAGCACAGTCTTCGCAACCCGAGGAGTCGGACAAGGGTACGAGACTATAAATACATGCAATGGATGCTGACACCAAGGTAAGGACATGATTTAGAAACGGATGATTCAGAAGTAAGAATGTAGCAGGTACAGTAGGCAGCGGCTCAGTGCACTGCTGACATTCAGGCCGTTAGGACCAGACTTGAGGGGCTCTGCACTAAGATCCCCGCATCAACAGAGTGACTCGGGATGAGTCACGATGATTGTGTTTGGGGCCTATTGGGCATGGAATCCCCCCACAACATGTTTTGGGGCTCAAAGCCCAAGTTTTGATCAAATGTATTGTAAAGACTTCGTGAATTACGGGATCAGAGTGTGAAGTATAGGATGAGTCATAGGGTTAGTTTCCCTAAGTATTATAAAGTAATGTAATGTCATCTCAGCCTACCCATGGTCCACGAACCATGTGATTGTATAAATAGAGTGAGGCTCTAAGTTGTAAAAGGAGCGAAGAAGGGAGAGGGAAGAATACGAATGGTTCGAGCATAGAGTCATAATCTAAGTGTATTGGGTTGTAGTAGTAGGAAGAGGCTTTGCAGCTGAGTGCATAGAGGCCTAATAGAGTTCACAGCTAAGTGCACAGACCCCTGCAGCTGAGTGTGCATGGCAGTGTCGAGTTTGTAATCTTGATTGAAGAATAATAAAGAGAAGTTGATTCCTATTTCTGTGTATTTGCTTGTGCATTGCCTTCTTTACATTTGTACTGTTTTATTTATCGTGCGCACTGATATGATTGTTGAATATGCTGTAATAATCATTAGTCTAACACAAGTAAGTTAAGTAATTAGGTAAAAACATATTGAATAGGAAGGAACTTGGGTATTATACGGGTTGTGCCCTCAGTGGGGCTGCGTGGAAGCAGCATTGCAGGTTGTGAAGGAATAGCAAGTGCACGTGGCAACGTGCGCACAGGGTCAAACTGTGGACCTCCAGAAGCTCATCAAACATCCCCAGGGTGCGAAAAATTGGTTTTACCATCCTCCCATACTACATTGGGTGAGACCTCAGTCCATGCTCCATGAACTGTTGCTGACAGGGCCAGTAGAAACGATCACCTCTGAACCTGGGTCAGGCCCACACAAGCCAACATTTGGCGATGGATAAATATATGTGGAGGATATATTATGAATAAATAGGTGTTACAACATTGGAGACAAGGAATGGGTCCGCGGTGTCAAGCAATCATGGTTGCTCAATCTTCTGTGGGTGCCACATTATCACTACACTGCCATTAATACAATATGTGTGCGCCAACTCCTCATAGTGGTACACGATGGATGTTTATGGCTAGGATAATCTATCCCCATCATGAACATGCTCATTCATAGAATCACGCGACTAACTTACAAAGGTGCGAACTCCACTAAGGAGTTTGGAGGGAATATTGGGGAGAAATATCTTTCAGAGAAGATGAAGAGGGATTACAGCCTCCTCAAAAATTCACGAGGGTATTGCATTATTTCTATAACAGACCAGATAGTTCAATTTGTTGCCCAGATTTTAGCAGGGAAGGTGATGCAAAAGTTCTGTGCAGATGAAGTTCTAGCGTCGGTGGTCTCCCTTGTTGCGTAGTGTGTGAAAGCGTACATTTTAATTGGGCAAGGTACCTTTGTTAGGAGTTCTTAGTGAACTGCCGAGAAGCCTAGGAAGAAAGCAAGTCATTCCACTACGCTTGGATGTTGTTGTCAATTGTGATTATTGCATGGGGATTTCCATAGGATAACCAATTTCCTTCGCTCGAGGAAGGATTGTCGGAGGCAGTGCAATTCACTTCCTTATGGTCCACAAAGGATGTCGCGCAAATTGTAAAGATGAAAATATTTTGGATTCTTGTGGAAATGGACCTTCGTATGGTAATCAATCAGCATCCGAGTTTTTCCCCAACCTTGTTCACGTAGTTGTCAGCCTACGCGACATTCAAGGATGACTTTTAGAGAGTCTATGTCCAAGCGCAGAAGGATCTAGAGTAGAAATGGCACCATTTTCCCTATTTGGTGTAAGAAATGGATGTGCAAGAGGTTGTAGTGTCATGGCCTGTGGAGTGGCGCACCGTGTTAGAAGTAGAAGTTGGAAGAATTATGGGCGTGGGAAGTTCTGTTGCATAGAAAAGAAAGGAGGCAGCTAAGCAAGCAACGCGGACACTAGCAGAACAAAAAAATAAGGAAGCTATAGAAAAGGCTCGCATAGAATAGGAACACACTGATAAGGAGCAAGCAAAACAAGAGCAACATGAGTCACAGAAAGGTGATAAGTCACCTTCGTCAGAGATAGAGGAAGAAGATCTTTAGGACAAGGTGACGAAGATGATGAAGAGCAGTGCAACCCTTCATGTTGAAAATACGTGGAACAGAGCAACAAGGAGGAACGCATAAGAAGAAGAAATCTGATAGAACATGGGTTGATCCCATGGTATTAACAGAGGTTCTGATAGAACATGGGTTGATCCCATGGTATTAACAGAGGTTGATCTCGATGAGATCGGTGATAAAATTTAAGACACTACCATAGAAGTGATGCAGTAGTTCAAGTAGCAATACATGAAAATGCTTGGAGGAATCTAGAAGTATCTACGTGAATTTCAGCTCCAAGCAACCAGAATCCAGGAAGATTTCGAGAAAGCGAGTGGTGCACAGGGAAATTTTGGCATGAGGAAAACATATAGTTGTAGAGATTTCCTGGCTGTAGGATGTGAAAGGCTTCCCCTTGCTTGAAGGTTAAGTCTGTGCTGACACAGATGAACGACACACACTGCTTCACAAATTCACAAACATGGGACTGAACCTTGCCTTACTGTCACTTGAATCTTTACATGCATTACTTCAATGAGTCGTGGAAGAACTTAGGATCAGAGAACAATGAGAACTCATTGTTGTTAGTGATTTTAAAGTCAACAATCAGAAGATGTTCATTGAAAAGAAGTAGGCTCTAAAGGAAAAGGAGGCCCTGCAGGTGCATAGTTCACATCTGGAGTCAGCAGTAGCGGAGGCATGCAAAATAGTGCCTGAGCTTCACATCCCAGAGGATGCACAACTAGAAGCCAAAATCAGAAAAGTAGCCACTTGTGTGCATGAGGCTAAAGCAGAAGTTGGACAAGTCAATTTCAAGTTCAACATGAAGATTGTAGAGCTATAGTTAAAGTTGCAACCCACAACTCTGCTTGAGGTCCGAGAGTAGTGTAGAGTTGCAATTAAGGAAGGAATGGCTACCTTAGATGCCACAGTCACTAAATGTGTGACGTTGTTTGATTAGGTTGTGGAGCTATTGACCAATCTACAAGAGGACCCAAACTTGTAGACATTGAACACAGAGGTACGGGAGAGGCAGGTCCAATATCATGAGATCAAGGCAACTGCATGCATCTTACCACCAGCACATCACCTTGGCAAATTACAAGAAGGAAAATAGCTACTGGCACAGTCAGAAGAAGCACAAAAGAAGGAGGCCTTACTAAAGTCCAGGTTGTAGCCTTGGTTGGAGGAGGCTTATCAGGTCACAACTTCCATTCAAGATAATGTTAAGGGACTGTAGCAAACACAACAGATGATGAGGCGGGTAGTAGAAGTACTAGTCACTAAAAAATTGATTGAGGAGGTTCAACAGGTAGTGGGATAGAGCGTTGTTGAAGTTGTAGTGATCCAGGTGGAGTTGGGAGGCCTTCATAGTAAGATCACAGTGCTATTAGAGTGACTCAAGGGAAAGTGACGGTATTTGTGTTGGGGGCCTATTAGGATGGGGTCCCCTAGGTCAGTTTGGGGTTAAGATAACCAAAGTTTTGGTACAATTTTGTAGTGCGTATATGAATAGGAGTCAAAGGGGATTAGCCTCTTGTTTTATGTAAATCTTTGAGTTAGTTTTGAGATTCACCCATTGTTTGCGAACCATGGCATTGTATGAAAAGTCTATAAATAGTGAGTCTTAGCGAAGGGACAAGAAGACTTAGACTGAGAAGAACGAGAGGGAACTAAGAGAGACTCAGGTTGAATGAGGAGTCTAGGACAAGAGCTAGGGCAGGAAGGCTCTACTTCTTGTGTGTGGAGGCCTAGGTAGATTACATAGTTGAGTGTGCAGACCCCTGTAGCTATGTGCGCAGGGTAGTTTGAGTCTGTAACCTTGAATTGAAGATCAATAAAGACATTTTTCTAAAGAATTCCTGAGTATTCTATTTACCTCTGTTAATATTATATACTGTAGATGAAGGCTTTTTTTATGAGATATTGACTGAATGTCACACGATTCTCTTAAATAAGACTTAATAATGTACGCAATGAATTTTTTAATATTGTCACAAAGACTCTGGTGATTTCTCTTATGTTTACTAGTGACTTAAGTAAATATGTGTGACCACTAATTTAGGACTACTCTCTAATGTGCGTAAGTAGGCAAATTGACTGTTAGAGGTTCACAAGGAGTAATCGTAGACTTTCAAGAAGGTCTGAAAGCTATTTTAACAGAGTTGCAACAACGTGCCCTAAGATTTCATCGATCTTCGTGAAGGCAGATCTAGGGTGCTAGAAGACATCACACTAGTCTTTGGATGCAAAAACTTGGTTCTTGCATCCCCCCCATACTGCTTCGGGTGAGACTGGAACCTGCACTACATGGGTTATTACCGAAAGGGCCAGTAGTGTAGGGTTTTGTTGGTTGGCATAGTTAACTCCAAAGTTGGGCCAGGACCTCCTAAGCCAACAACTGTACAAAGGAACTTTGAGAGGTTGACTCACCAAGTACCTATGATAGCAATAGAGGATCTATCAGAGGCTATGTAGAGATGTGTGGTAGGAGTACCACGAGATTGGGTGTGGCTCTTCCAATGGGTGACTACTGCCATCATCTTCTTCCAATATGAAAAACTAGGACTGGACCCATAAATATAGATTAAAGATGTCTAGATTTTTGATAGACATGATTGGGCTTAAGCCCTAATTTTGTAGGACATTTTATCCCAATTTTGTATAATATTTTGAACATAAAACTTCTATCTATATACAAATGGTTTCATAATGTGATGATCATATATACAGATGATGTTTGATTATTTGTTATTTTTAATGTGATGAATAATTAATATGCCAAACTAATGCCTGATTAGCTATGGAATCAAACAACGAGTTATATTATCGTGGAATATGAATAAATGTGATAAAATTAAATGATCTCTGTAATAAATGCACTCTTAGAAATTGGCGATATAAAGAAGGATCTCTCATGCGATAGATGTTGTTTAATAGATAAACCACCAGTTGTGAATCCAAATATACTACTAACGAATCAATACCAAGAGATATTGCTTCATATATTAACTTAACCACAACAGTGTATTTGGCAACATTGTTTGAAGTAGGGCTGATACATATGCCTCTTGAAACCAACAACTAACAAGATGGATAGTAGATCACCCAATTCGTGGAAGCCAAATTTCGGGTATGTTGACTGGCACCATTGGTGAACCCTAAATATACCAGATCATTCATCAATACCCACCAAAGTAGATCAAACATATCGATATCATTATGAAACCTATAGATAGATATGTACAAATATATACAATATTTACAACCAAGAAAATGCTAGGAAAAAGACTAGATATAATAATTTTTAAGATAGAGCCCATTTCTGGGCTCTGACAACTTGTTTATTTCAAAATAAACCAATTCGTAAGATCCATTTTTTAAGAACTTTTTAACGATAAAAGGATTGTACCACATGGGTTTAAACTTACCTACCCCCAAGGCGTCTTTATCTTGGTCATAGATTAGGACATGGTCACCTATAGAGAAAACCCTAGGATGTACATCATAGTAGACTTTCACTCTCTTTTTGTGAGCTTCATTAATTGTGGCAGCATCTCGATGCTACTCATCAAGATATTCCAAATAAACGAGGTGTTCTTCAAGACTAGAAGTGTCTAGAAAAGTTCCACAACTAATTTAAGAGAAGGAACCTCACATTCCACAAGGAAGATCGATTCCAAACTATAAACTAGTTGAAAAGGAGTGAAACCCGTAGTGGTCTTAATCGATTTCTGGTATGCCCAAGTGCAGGATATAACATGATACGCCAATTGGATTGAGCTTTATTAATTGTCCTTTTTAGGATAAACTTCCACCTAACCATTGACCTGAGGATAGTAAGGAGATGAATGCTCTTGCTGGAAACCCAACTTGAGATCCAATTCAGCCATCATCTTGTTCTAGAAATAACTACCATGGTCAATGACAATCTCTTTTGGAATACCGAAGTGAGAAATGACTTGGTTGAAAAGAAACAGGGTTGTTGTTTCACCATCATTCAAAACAGTGGGCATAGCTTCAACCCACTTAGTAAAGTAGTCCACTACTACAATATTATACTTATGACCCTTTACCAAAGGCAGGTTACAAGTTGTAAAATCAATTCCTCACTTTGTGAATAGACCAACGGTAATAATAGGAAAGAGAGGAGCTGGATGAGCACACATTTTCAGAGTATAAACCTGGCAAGTATGGCATTTTTTGACCACTTCAACACAATATTTGAAAATTGAAGGCCAAAAATACCCTGCATGAAAGAGTTTTTGGGTTGTCACCTTGGGGATGGGTAAGTTTAAACCCATGTGGCAATCATTAAACACTGACTTAGCTTCTTGTAAGGTTAAGTAGTGTCTAAGGATTGAATCACCCTCGTGACAATATAAAGTGTCACTGATAATAACATAACTTTTCATAAAGTGACACAATTTTCTTCGCTCATCCTTTGACAAAGAGAGGGGAAACTTTGAATTCTAAAGATATATTATAATATCTCCATACCAATGATCTTGTGAATAAATAAGGAAACGATTCTCATCAGGGAATGATTCCTCATAAACTGTTTCTTCTTCACAAGGTAACTCTAAGATTAATTTCGCAAATACTGACGATTTCTTAGATTTGGATGACAAGAACTTGAGATCAAATTCTTGTGAAATAAAAATCCATCTGTTATATTTGGCCCCAATCACTTGCCTACTGAGAACAAATTGAAATGGTTTGACATCCTCCAAGACAAAAAAAATTATAAGCAGAATATAGTGTCTAAGTCACTGGACATCATGAACAACTGCCAAAGCTATTTTCTCTACAGGAGAATATCGTAATTTAGGACCTACCAAGCCTTGACTCAGATAGTAAATCATGTGGTCATGGAGAGCATCATATTCCTGAATGAGAACCATACCGATTTTTGATTCTGCCATAGTGAGCTATAAGAAGAAATCCCTGCTATAATCAGGTGGACTCAGTAATGGAGAAGAGGTCAATTCTTGTTTCAAATCATCGACCGAGCACTGAGAGAAATATTCCCATAGAAATGGAACTCCTTTGTTCAGAAATCGCAGAAATCCCTTTGTAAGCTCAATGTAATTGACAATAAATCTCCTTAAGGAATTGTCTTTTCCTTGGACACTTTGAAGTTGACGGATGGTAGATGGGGGAGGTAACTGAAGTATTCCCTCAAAATTGAAAGGATCTACACAAATCCCTTTTGCAGATACTATGAATCCCAATAATCGATTGGATATGACAGTGAAAACACATTTTTTCAAATTCAATGGGATTTTATAAAAACGACATCGCTCAAAAACTAATTGAAGATGATGAGGATGAAAAGTTCTCTTTCGAGAATGAGCAACTAGGTCATCCAAATAAGATTTGATGATATGTTTGATATCATGGAAAGCATAGGAAGTGGCTTGTTGAAAAGTAGAGAAAACATTTTTAAGGCCAAAAGGCATATTTTTGTATGCAAAAGTACCCCAGAGGTAGATAAAAGTTGTCTTCTGTTGATCTTCAGAACGGATAGTAGTTTGATTATAATCAAAGAAACCATCCATGAAGGAGAAAATTTCATTTCTCACACATTCATCGATAATATGATAAATAAACAATGTGGGGAAAATATCTTTAGGACAAGCCTTATTTAAATTCCTAAAGTCTATGCATACATGGACCATTCCTTGTTTTTTATCAACTGAGACTGGATTCGAGACCCACTCAGTCAACAGAATGGGGTGTATGAACCTGCCTTAAGCAGTTTCTCAACCTCAGCTTTGATATTTGCCACTTTCCTAGGGTTTATCGGCCAAAATTTTTTTCGTATAGGCTTTGCATTCACATAAGTCTTGATCTCATGTTGGACTATTGATGGATCAATTCTAGGCATTTCTTCATAAGCCCAAGAAAACACATCAAGAAATTATTTTAAAATATTGGTATAGATTTGAATTTCTTCAGGGGAGCATTCATCTTTGATGAAAACATTCTCAATTATATTTGGATTCGTGGAGATGTTCATTGGAATAGTTTCCGAAATGACATACATGTTACCTTTAGAAAAAACTTATGCTGGATCCAAAGGGTTTAAAATTGTGTGAACATCACCAGTCGACGAAGGACTAGACAAACTTGATTCTACTTCAAGCAAATATCGGATAAAATATGACCGATTATGTGAATCATCCCATGGTTTGTCTATACACGTCATTGCTTCTAGGATTGCTTCCTCAGATGGTAAAACAATATCAAGGAAGTCCATAGAAGAAGAGTCAAGAGTCTAAGTCAGAGCCATATCTCCATCCAAATCCTCTTGTGAAAGAGGAGTAGGATCAGAATCCGTAGTGTTAACTATAAATTGATAAGAAATTTTAGCTGCAGACATAGGATATGCCATTCCACCCACTTTCCCTACTTCTAATGTGGTGGTAGAAGAGGGTAAAGTCCAAGGATCTGAAAATATTGTGTTCTGAAGAACTCTCTTCAAGAAGGGGCCTTGGATGATGAAATGGCATTTATTCGAGCAATAGGAGAAGGATGATAAAAAATACCCATCAATGAGGAATACATTCTGACTTCTAAATTCTCAACAAGTTGCTTGCGATTATTCACCAAGTGAATTGAGGAATGGGAGGATGCATTGGATTCATACAGAGAATACTCCATTTAATCAATTGTAACAATTCTCCCTTCATGGGGAAGCATAGGTTGCGAAATAATGATGATACAATGGAATCCATTTCATAAATTCAATTTCATCCCAATAAAAGATTATAATCCAAATTTGCATCAACTTTTTCCACCTCAATATTAACCACCTTTCCCCTAACATAGATGGGAAAGGCTGGAATAATTCCATGTGGTCTATGAGAATGACCATCAAATGAAGTCGTGAGAGTAGGTGAAGGAACAACTTAAGGAGATTTGATAGCTTTCCAACATGTAATAGACATTACACATGTGGAAGATCCCTCATCAACTATAGTTCAAAATATATTAATCTTTCAATATGTAGATTTAATTTGGAAAGTCATGTGATGAGGTAGTCTCTTCTTAATATTTGACATGTCAAATGTAACAATAAGAGAGTTTTTAGGATCTATGGCCCCGATCACAGTGAAAAGTGCACTCCTTTGTGATGGACACGACTGGAGTAGGTCTAACGTAGACATCACAAAAGGGCTTTGAGAAAGATCTTTAAAAATGGAATAGTTTTTTGTAGCCTTGGAATTTTGGTTAATCGTCAAACATTTTGTAGAGCCTTTTGACATCTGAGATATAGACTCAACTGCAAGCCTCTCAATATGGAGTGGTTCTTGAATTTTGGGAGTGGCCTTAGCCTTAGAGGATTCTGGTTCACTATAATCATGTGATCTTGTAGCAATATCAACATGAGAACCCATCATATATATATTTGATGGATTTTCCCCATCCTCGTTGCCTCCTATCGAGTTTCTAGTATTAGCATTCGTGCCAACAAACATTTGATGCCCTTGGGGAAAAGGGTTAGTTAGAATGGCTTGGGAGCTATAAGAACCTTGTTGTACTAACAAGGATTGAGCATCCTGAATCTTATGGAAAAGATGAGTTAAATGGTCTTTGTTGCACGATTTGCAAGGAAAATTAACTTTATTTTTGGACTCCCTTTTACCCTCCCCGATATTATTACTGGGTTTGTTCACATTACCCCACCCATCCTTATCTTTCTTATTATCTCATCCCTTTTTCTTCCCATCAGATTATTGATTTCCATTAGTGTTAGAAGATTGGCCATCATTAGTAGCTAAAGGTTGAGAAGGCATAGGCACTGGCGACGATGCTTGAATCAAAGAAGAAGTTTGTAAAGATAACTACTACAACTGACTTAGTAGGTTAGTCATGCTATTATCAATCGATCTGATAATCCCGTCTGCATGGGGACCTAGCTTTGGTTTTTCTTAATCAATCTTGGATCAAGGAGCATCAAGCAAAATATTTTCAAGAATCCTAGACTAAGAATATATAAGTTATAATTATTCGAATCTAAAGATAGCCTGTTCTTCGATTAATACTTTGGAGAGTGATACATCCTTATAAATTTTTGGTTGTAAAGATTTTAAAAACCATTTGAGAAGGAATTCATTAGGAATATAGGCTTTGACGAGCTTCTTCCTTCTTTTCCATTCCTAAATATGGTCAGAAATGTGAGTTGCCTTATCTTGTTGGAGACTAACTAATAACTTCGCTCCAGCTTCATATTGAATGGGCAATTGAAAATGGTTCAAAAAAATAGTAGCCAATTCACCAAATGAAGCAAAGGTACCACCATTAAGATCTATATACCATTTAACAGCATTTCCAGTTAAGGTGCAATGAAACAATCTCAAACTAATTGAATCATCAATTAGGGAGTTAGATGAACACCATAAATGGAATGTTTTTATATGGTCAGTCGGATCCTTCCCAGAATTTCCTTCAAATTTTGGAATATCAGATGGAATTTTGGTGGGAACTAGAGGTCACGCTAGATTATATCGGATGGGATCCTTCATCAATTATGAGAGATATGGAAAATTTAGGGTTTCTAGGAATGGTAAGCACAAAGGAGCTTGAGAATTCCACCCATTATGAGATGGATTCCCAACATTTTGAAAAGAATATCTTGGATTTGTAGAGGCATTGTGTTTCCAAGGATTGCTCGTAGATGAAACGAAACTATAAGGAAAACCTTGTGGTCGAGAAAAATTCAGAGTTTGACCAACTCCTACTCAAAAGTTACCATAATGATGAATATTTCCTCCAATAGAAGTATTAAAAGGAGAGGAGATCCCTTGGTAAGGGTTCCATGCATTAGCTAAGGGAGAAAAATCCTAAAAGGAACTTATAGAGGAGTAAGGCATGTTCCTCTGTTGACTAAAAGAAAATTGATTCTTGGTTCCTAAACTACTAAAAGTAGGGTTAGTCCACCCTTGAAAAGGATTATAACTTTGACCATGAGTAGAAAAAGTAAGAGATCCTAAAGAAAGATTAGAATGAGGTATATGACCACTTCTAAAAGGAAAACCCTGAAAAGAGGCTGAACCACTAGCCATAGAAGTCATAGTTGTGGAAACAACAGATGGGATGGATAGTGGAACCGAGGGAATTTCACTAGAAGTCATCCAAAAGGAGAAGGAACCAGTGTGGGAAGAAAAACCTTGGGTTCCCCCACTCGAAGATGGAATGGAGGTACAACCAAATATTGCAATACTAAGAGTGATAGTAGATATAGCAATAGTACCTCCTCCTTGAATTGAAAGAGGATTATGCTCACTAGAAGCACTCATAGCCATATTCTTGCTCCTAGCAGTGGCCATTGAAGGAAAGGGATGATAAAAGCTAGGGTTTTCTACCCTGTGTGTTGGGGTCCCATTGTATAATAAAACGTCTGGATAATTAGGAGGAAGAGATGAAAAAGGAGTCACAGGGAATTCAGGAATCTCTTCAACCTCAACGTCATCTTTCTACTGGAAGAAGACCCTAGAAAGGACATGAGTATCCCTGTCCAAATCATGACTTGCACTAGGTCTACCCTGTGAAACTATAGTCTAACTCTGAGGATCAATCTATGATGTGTTCGCTTATACTGATTGCAAATCACGAGAAGAATTTATCCTACACCTTCTAGAAGAAGGCTCGACACTAATAGGTGAGAACCCACAAAGCATCCTGGACTGATGAACTGATCGATCAACCACTTTTAATTATTATGAGAACTTATAAAGAATCAAAAAATTATAAAGCTATGGCAATCTAGGAGCAAAGATCACTCACTAAAATGTCTCTAAAGATACAATCAATCAAGCTACTTTCAGGTATTTCCAGTCCTAGTGATTAGGATTGGACACCAAAATACAAGAAAGAAAAATAAGGATCTTCCGAAGATAGTTTGGGATAATTATGGCCCAAGCCTACCAGTGAAGGTAATATAAACAGTTATGGTGACCTCCAATCAAAAGCTTTTTTCAGTGCAATTACCCAAGCTTTGCAAGGGCACCCTCCAGAAGAATTAATGATAGTGATACAAATTCTGCCTTAGGTACCATGAGTATTCCCCCCTACAACCACCTATGTGGTCCATAGGAAAGGAAACTAAAGTCACCAATTCGTATCGATAGCCGGCAGAACAATATTTGGTCGTGATCCAACAAGTCAAAGAGGGGGTATATCTCTTTCTTGCCTTCACTCACTCTCGTGCTTAATGCCTAGAAGAGAAGAGATTTCCCACTCAACTTCATGAGACTATATTTAACTCTTTTATTCAAGTTATATGTTTAAATTTAGAGTGTCCTTGGAGAGTTAACTCTCCACTCACATATTCCAATGCCCTAATATGACCTAGACTAGTATCAATATTTAATTGATACAAAATATGCATTAGTGGAGAGAGTGCTCAGCCAACAGCCACAAGGTATCCAAAACTTGAGGCATCCAAATCAAAGCCAATATATGTTCACGGGGAGGATATCAAATATGCCTAAATTATGGAGCAATGAGAGCGAAAACCTTGGTATAGATGTCCATGAATTAGAATGCACATCTTAATAGCTAGACTCTGGTCTTCACATCCAATTGATTGCATGGGGTGAGAAAGGCATATTGTAGCCCCTTTCCATTGATTTCAAAGGGGGAGATAATTTTTTGAAGAAGTTATGATGGCCTGTGCAAAAGAAAGCAGGCCATTGGTGTCTCATGGAATGAGATGTGTGGAAGAAACATGAGGTTTGGCCATCACATGAAGAGAAGGAAGGAGTGTTTCCATCAATGCCAAAAGGGGATATTGTTGGATAGTTAGTATTGGCTAGATGGCCAGTGGCCCAGTGAAGACATCTGCAAGTGTTTTGGAATTGATGTCAATAGTCATGCTGGGGAGATGTGTTGGGTAGTTTCCATTGCCTAACTATTGGTCGGAGTGTTGGCATTGATGTCAACTAGACTAGCTTGGATGCTTGTCGTAGCAGATGTTGGTAGTGAAGGCCCACGAGGAATCCCATGGGTGTTCATGGCTCAAAAGGATTCCTATGATAGCTGTAAGCTTTAAGTAGATAATCATCATAGCAACAGGCTTAGTGGAAAATCCATAAAATTATTATTACAGTGATGAGCCAAATGGAAGTCCATAGTAGTTGAAAGCTTCTTGTAGAAAATCATCACAGTAGTAGGCTTACTAAAGAATCCATAAAATGATGACTATTGTGCTAGCCAGGACAGAATCCCATGGTAACTGCAGGCTTCATGTAGAGAATCATCACAGTAGAAGGCTTATTGGAGAAGCCATAAACAGATGATTACAGTGATGGACTAGGAGGAAGTCCATGGTAGCTACAAGCTTCATGCAGAGTGTTAGAGTCGGTCTTGTCAGTCCTCCGTCAGAGATCAAAACTCTTTCTACATCTCATTTTTAGGTGTCTCGCTCCATTCACTCATGCTGCATTCCGCTAGAGGCATGCCATAATTTGACGGAAGGGTCTTGTCAGTTCATTCCCCTCATGTCTTGTACCTGCCGGCTTAGGTATTTTCATCAAAGTTATTAAAATCCATGACAGTCAATGTTTGATATTTTAATGGACAAGACTCATTTCAGTCATTAGGTCTAGGGTTTGCAAATTGTTGTTCTCAAAGTGCTTCAATAATACTTGCAGGCTAGAGGAAG
>APFE031583037.1:0-34962 GCA_000404065.3 Pinus taeda | reverse complement strand
AGGCTAGAGGAAGGTTCAATAATTCACTCAAATGATGTTTCTGAGCAAGAAAAGATGAATTTTGGAAAACTGAGAGAGATTTTTTGTCCAAAATAGGCCAAGGAAGAAAACCCTCCTTCACTCTTTACACAGGTGTTATGGTTTTAGAGAAATGTCAAAAATACAATTGCCTCGGGAGAAATGATGCACCTCTAAAGTGACCTTGGGAAAATCAAGTTTTCTCTTAGCTAGGTTAGTCAAATGACTTTCTTGATGTGTAAAATGATAACTAGACAGAAATATCTTTCCAATGACCTATCATGAGCTCAATTTAGAGTTGAGGAACACCTTCACAAGTTCACCGCAACAGCACTTTGCCTTGAGGCAACCTCACTGGGCACATTTTGACCAGTCTTGGGAGATTTGATTTTTGATAGGGAAACTAAACTCCAAATTGAAACATTCTAGTTTAATTCTAACTTAGACTCAAATTCCTTTCCAACGAGCTATCCTGCACCCAATTTGGAGACCAGGAAGGCCTCCAAACATCTCCTGCAAAAAAAGCTATGCACAGGCTCTATGCGTCGCGCCACTGGCGCGCACTTATGCTAGGGAGCTCTAAATGGAAAAAAATTTATATTTTTAGATTCATCATGAAAAATCATGACTTCTGGTGCATGGCCAAGAATTTTGGGCAAGTTTTGAGTCCTCAGGAGGTCAAAAACACTCACCAAATGACCTTTCTGCCCCTATTTTGACACACAGGAGGCAGTCTTGGGAGATTGAGGTTTTGGAGAGACAAATGGGCCCTAAATTCCAAAATTCCACTTGGGTTGGAAAATATACTCAAATACCTTTCCAACGAGCTATTCGGCGCCCAATTTGGACACCGCGAAGGCCTCCAAAAGTCTCCCGTAAAATAGCACCATGCACAGGCTCTATGCGCCGCGCACGTGGCGCGCGCTTATGCTAGGGAGCTCTAAATTGCAAAAAATATATATTTTTAGATTCAGAATGAAAAATAATGAATGATGGTGCATGGCCAAGAAATTTGGGCAAGTTTTGAGTCCTGGGACCTCTCCATCTATCGTTTGGGTAGAAAATGCAACGCTGGCAAATGATTGGCTCTTCGACTTCAGTTCATTAATGATGATTGAACAACTCCCTATCTTCATCGATTTTCTTGCCCACCTCTGAGGTTATTTATGGTATTGAAAATCATTTGTAAAGGGTTGGAATTTTTGGGAATAGCGTGGAGAAAAAACCCAGCATTCTCATTGTACAGTTTGGGCTTGGAGATTAATAGAATGATGCAGCTCTAATTCATGAGATCCTTGTGGTGTGAGTTTAGTAATGTGTTTTCTTTTCTATGTTTCATATGTACTATGTTATGTTTACCATCCATTCATAATCATTTCTAGTTGAATGCTCTTAAGTAGGAAAGGTAGAATCCAGTTTATGCTCTGCCTTGTAAAGCATTCATATTTTGTGTATCTTCTTCTGTCTGAAAAGGATTCATGTGTATGCCCTTTTTAGCTTTTCTTAACAGTATTTCCTCTCCATTTTATTTAAATCTGATTGCTAAATCTCCCGCCTATCTTGCCTCACGAAATATTCTATGTCTTTGATTTAATTTCCCAGCTCATGCGGTCCTTTGGCCCCACACAGCCCAGAAAATTCAGTCATTTAAAAAATTGCCTCTTGTTTCCATATTTATTTACCTAGCCTAAAATCAATATTCATTGTAAGTAATCTCAGACCATATAATTTATTTATTCACTGAGCATGACACGGAGAGAGCCCTCTCCTGTTCTGGTAGGGCTAGCTACCAGACTGAGCGTGGTTTGTGGTTACCTTGAATTTTGCCTTCCTTCAACCTAAGGCAGATTTAGGCTCTAACACAGATGATCACCTTGTTGGTTGTAATTCCAGCTGTCTGGAGAGTTAAGGAAAAGAATAATGTCAGAGAGCTTGGAACCATCTTATAGGTAGCATATGGGCTCAAAGACTACATTGGACCCTCTCCTTTGGAAAGTGCTCTGAATAAGCTTTCCAATGATATGCGAAAGATTAGAAATGGATTCCTGGTTCAAATGTTATGGCCTACTGAAGTTCAAGGATTGAAGCCTTAGGATAGAATATCAGAAGTCCAAAATATCAGAGATCACATATCAAATAACTAGAGATATCGATGATCATAACATCAGAGCTCTAGAGATAGTGGTGATCGCATATGGGAGGTCAGAGGTATCGGCGGTCACATTATCAGTGCATCACATTATCGACGGTCGCTATGTCGAAGGTCCAATATATTGGAGCAGACAATATTGGAGCTTAGAGGAGATTAGAACATCAAAAATCCGCAGATTGAAACTTTTGAAAGTGCAAACCTTTAAAAAGTTGTGATATTGTTAAAATTTTCGATAGCGTTAAAAACCACAGGGGAGAGCTGTTAAGGATTAACAAAGGATTTCATCGCAAAACCAAAGGTGTGTGTGCCATCTTCTCTCTCCTCTAGCAGAACACATGGTAGCAGATGATTGACTCGGATAATGACACATGGAAGCATGTGATTGGATCCAATAAGGACACATGGCATCATTTAGTTGGCTCTGATAAGGGACACGTGGCCATTAATGTCAGCATGACATGGTGGTACAAATGGACACGTGGTAGGAAATTTTGGCATTTTGAGGGGGCCTAATGGGCCATAACTAGGTGACACATGTCACCTATAAATTGACTAGAGGTTATAGGGATTAGGAGGTTCATAAAAGATACACTTATGATGTTGGATTTAGATTGGAAGGATTATCAACTAAGGAGAGGTTTATAGGAATCTGGGAGGAACCTTATGACAGCAAGGCAGAGGTTGTAAGGCTCTTCTTTATCCTTGAATAATACAAATGAATTTTTTTTCCATTGTATTGTCTTATTTAAATGATGAATGGTTTATGCTTATTTTGATATTTATTAAGATAATCTCAATTTCCAATCTCCTTGATCATTAGCTTAAGCTTGTTTGAATCGTTATGCTTGCATATGCCTTTGATCTGTCATATGTATATGATTGTAGGTGTTTTTGAGCATTGAGAAGCTTCATCAAGATGGAGAAAGGATCTCCATCAATAATTTCACAAATAGGTAAGAGGCTTATGCTCCTACTCTTGTATTTACAACTCAAATGAAATAAACTTAGGGAAATAATTATTCAATTATCTATTTTTTTCTAGTTTCCTTTAGTATCTAGGAAGATCTCTCCTATCAGCAAGAGGGATTTAACCACCATAACTATTTCATTCATGATAAGTCAAATCCATATCAGTTCGTTTTAGTTAGTTAGAGTTATTATGGGTCTTTCGGTCTCACTAGTGAAAGATATCCTCATGTCACCTCACTTCCTCCACTCAACATTCATCGTCATGACTTGAAACAAGGCATGTGGAGGCATAAATGTCATTTCTTTTTTGAATTTTTCCTCATTCTTACTCCATTTCATCCTACACTCTGAGAAGTTTTGAAAGGATGCAGAAGGTTGAAAGGAGGTGTTTGAAGCTTAGGTGAAAGAGGGCATTGAGAATTTGTTGTGCAAGTTGGAGTCAACTATCTTGAAGGTTTGCAAGAATTGAAAAAACAATTTCAGGGCTTCTACACCATCACACTTCCATTCCAAACATACCCATTTTCTGTTTTTCTACGAAAGTTCTGCAACCATATCAACCATGGAGGTCTGCCACACCCTGCTATCAATTTGCTACGAAATTGACCATTTTTGTCATCATTTTCAAAATTTATTTACGACCAAATGGAGCTGAATTTTGGAAAACAAAAAGAGGTTTTTATCAATAAAATAATAAAAATCTCCTTCATTTTATGCACAGGCATCATAGGTTAGAAGAGTAAAATTCAGCTTTACAGTCTATTTTTCAAGTTTTGGAATTTCCTTTTTTAGTTACGATGTTTGGTGTAGATTGTGAGGCATTCGAGAGGAATTTTGGAAACTAAGAGAGGTTTCTCTCAAGGACACTATCATCTACAAAAATCTCTCTCAAGTTTTTAACATTTATCAGGATTCAACATATATGAGCTCATCTTTGAACACTATTTTTCTAGAAATTTGGTACCCTCTACTGCGCAAACATATCAATCAATTTTATTTTGGCAAATTCGAATTTTGGGAACTTCTAGGGTTTTTTAGTTTTTAAGTGTTGATAATTTAGTTTATTTTGAGCTCTAAATGTGATGTTTCTAAAATTGTTTTAAGTTTTAAATCATGATGTTTTTAATTTGTGATAGTTTCGATGTAGTAGTTCCTATTTCTCCACAGTTGCATTGTATCTAGCCTCTTTGACTTATATTCAGTGAATTCGATTACTTAGAGTGGTAATTCAAGTTGCTTCATTGTATTTAAAGATGAAAAGGTGTGCAAAATGGTTCTGGTTGGGAGTGGAAGGAAGCTAGTCTACATTTTCTGCAATTTTATATCATCCTTCCAAGTGAATAGAAGAAGGAAGATGTAGTTTTGACATTGATACTTGTGTCAGTGTTTATTGGTATGTGTGTCCCTTTCTATTTTGTTTCTAATATATATTTCCATGGTGTAAGCATTCTTCATGCTCAACTTGAAAAGAGTATCTCTGAATTCACTTAGTGCTTTGTTTTAGATGAACTGACATTTTTCTTTTCTTCCATGGCAATGTGAATTCATTAGTATTTTGATGCTCTAATTATCATCCTTTCTAATGTTGCACTCATCCACCCACTACAATGATATTTGTTTAGATATCAATAGGCCTTCCTATCTTGCCTTTGCTCAAATTCCCATGATATCCTTTATTCACTTGAAGCTAAAAATGATGGTATGATCTGAGGTAGATCTACTTTCTTTCACCTACCTTCAAATAATAACTTAAACCTAACTTTTTGATCTTCATAGCCAGCCTAAGATCAAGAAGTATTTTAGTCACTTGATTTACTGAGTGAAACTCTAGTGAGAGAGCCCTCTCCAAGGATAGTAGGGGTAGCTCCTAGCCTAAAAGTGGTATGTGGTTACCTATGGAATTTCTCTCCTCAACGTAGGGAAATGTATAGAGTGATAATAGAATTCATCGATGCTCCTTTACATTATAACCTGTTCCTTGGATGTAGTTGGTTCTATGTTATGACTGTTGTCATGTCTTTAGTATTTCACATTCTTTTTTTTCCACATGAATGAAAAGTAGTCACCATTGGCCAACTGGAATATTGTGTGTCATCAACTCACTTTACCACTACGAGGAATTCAGTCCCACTTATTGGATATAACCTTGGTCATTATGAGAGAATTGGTGTGGCCTTGTTTAAAATCTCATCCCTTATTGGTATCTTTCCTCACTTACCACCACCCTAAATTCCTTTGTCCTATTCTAAATCTCCTATGCATATGATCCCTTTCTAGACTTGTGTACCCCATAGACCTTTTGATCCTTGGGTGGTGTCTCATGATATTAAGGAAGATGATCAAGCTAGTAAGCCTCCTTCACCACCTTTAGTCGAAGAGATTTCCTCCTTGGTAGTACCATCAGTACCTCCTAACATTGGTCAAAAACTCCATCCAAATATGGAATATGACCAGGATCCTTTTCCCACATGGGCCATCACTCTTCCTATTCAACGTGACTCCCTTAATTAAAACTATTCTTCTCTACAAGTCATATTGGAGGTTACAAATTAACCTATTGATCATCCTAGGTAGATTACGCTTCTTCATGCCTCAAGTCTTCTTGAATTGGAAAAGATATAACTTAGCATCGAAAAGCTAGAATTGACCTGGGGGCATCTCCTTAGCTCTCCTTGGAACTTTCATCCTTGGATCGAGTCAAATCTTAGGTTTCTAATGCTGAAAGTGTCAGTGAATTATTCAACTCCTCTCCACTTGTCAACGAGTTCCTTGTACCCTGTTTACATCTTGATAGTCCTTGTCAAGGAGCTACACTAGCTCATGAGATTACTCACCTTGTATGTCCTCAGGCCATTCCCAATAATTCTATGGTTCTAGATTTTCCCTAGTTTCATCAAACTTTAGGAATAAGGTAGTTCAAATTTCTATGGCATGGCCCCATCATGGTGCACCATATGGTATATCCACTCCTTCGAGTTAATGTATGGAAGTCCTTGGCCTGTGCCTGTCAGTGGGCACACTTTGATATAACTTATTAGACTAAGTTGCAATTGTACATATTTTATAGAGGAGTGTGATAGTTTTATCTCATTTTTGGTTTTATGTGTGATTGTGATATTTATCATGCCTATTAATGCCAAAAATCCAAAAGAACTTAAAACAAATATATAATAATATATATGTTATATATATATATATATATATATATAATATATATATATATATATATATATATATATGGTCATGTTTTTACCTTATCCATGCGTATTTCTTTCGTTATGTGATTTAACCATGGGTCTAGTCTTTTTGGATGATTTTTATAGGATAAGGTCGCGTTTCTTTTACAACATCTGCTAGGCTTGACGTACACTACTCTTAATGGCATATAGGGGTAGGTCAGTTTTTTCTTTCTTCATTGCATTTTTGACCATTGGTGCAATAATGAATTAGGTAATACCTCGTTGTGTTGCGACATTAGCCACTCCTCTTTATGCATGTCTTAGCTTTGCAATAGATACTACCTCCTCACGGGTGGCCCTAGTCTAGTAACCTGTTTCCATCTTGGTATCCATGCAATCAATTTTATTCTCCTTTCGAAATCTCTCCTTATGACCCTCCATGACCTAGAATCTAAGCCTCATTTCCTCTTCTTGATCTCTTTCTAGCCATACCCCAGGGGGATTCCACAAATTTTCACCCTTCTGATTTCCATTTTTTATCATGCTCGTTTTGCATGATGAGCCTTGGTTTTTGCATTCCATCATCATCATCTACTTGGCCTACCATTCACTTTCACTTGGTGTTTTACCCTTTCTTGGAGGAACCACTTTCATGAGTGGTCCTTTTAGCCAACCACTTGACCTCTTCATAAATGTTTTGAGTAGTTCCACCATAAACATAACCAGTTGCTACCACTTATACCACTTTTTCCTTACGGAGGAATCTCCTTTAAGAGTTTTTCAAATGCATTATATTTGAAAATATTTTTGAGTGAACTTGTCTCCTTCATGCTCGATAAAGTAATTGAAGGGAAATCTATTCAGTATAATTTTAACCCTTTTTTGGAATGAGTAGACTAGTTACAAAAAAAGGAATACTCTAGTCTGCCATGCCTAGAAGATTCTCCCTTTTATTGTTTTATCACTTTTTCGGGTTTTGTGGAATAAATTTACGAAAAAGGAACCTATTGAATATATTTTTCTTCTATTTCCTACTAGTTAAACCATGAAGGAGACTAAAAAGAGAAAAGGGAAGGGGTCATTTATTTCAATTAGTCTTCAAAATGGAAGCGTTAGTCATGTCACCTTGAACATGGCACCTGTTTGCATCATTATCTCACAATTAGGTTTTAGCTTACCTAGGAGTTGTACCATACCTATGACTCTATCTACTCCTCCTCCTAGTTATTATTCTAGTCATATGGAGAGTGCCTTAATTCCTCTCGTGTTTTTGCACAATATCACCTGGTGCGCATTTGTCATGCTGCTATGTCACTTCTGTGTCATGCTACTATGTTTTCAAGGGAAGTCTCAGCCTCTATTGGCCATCTATAGTTGTATGTTGACCTTTTTGAGTTGGCCATCCCTGTGTCAGTTGTACTTCATCACCTCATGACTTCATCCATCCACTGCATCATCTTGGTCTGTTCCATGTCGATTGATGGGGAATACATCAAGGCCCTCCTTCGATGGATCTTCTCCTATCAACTTTAGCTCATTATCTAGGAGCTTGATCTAGGAACCAATAGTACCTTGGAGCTTGCAAACCTTAGTGGCAGGATCCCTCATGATCGATAATGGGTTTACATCATTGAATCATGATCGATCGAGTTAACTGGTGTTCGATGTCAACTCATGTATTCACACTTAGTGGATTGTACTAGGTACCTTGGGGTCCATTTTCATCATTGGTTTGTATCCTCATGTCTAATAAAAATACCCCTCATTGACCGGTAATCAAAAAATTTCTACCATGATCGACATCAACTCATATATTCACATGTCATAGATTCATACCATCGGGGTTATGTTGAATACCCTAGGTTAGGGACATTTAACTCTTACATGGAACCCTTCCTAGGTTTCATTGTATTTGTGTATCATTTATGTACTTGATGACTACTCTGGTAAACCTCCTGTCCATTATGTGTTCATATTCCTATTGATGTATATTGTGACATAGATCCATGTTAGATGTGGAGCTTGATTATCTTCTTTATTTAGAGGTATCACCACATTGGACCCCATTCTGTATTGTGGCAGAAACGCCGCCTGTCTATGTGCATGACCAGGAAGGTCTAGGGGGGTGGTGATGACAATTATTTGGATCCCCCCTTGAAGGAGTATCGGGGGTAGTTCCCCCAAAGCTAAAAATAGATGTAAAATTGCCTTGTAAAATGTTGTAATTTCGTAGTGAATCTGGGTCGTTCATTAGGTAGAAATGTGATGGTAGAAATTATGTTTAATTTAGGGTTTTTTTCCCTATAAGGAAACCCCTCACTATATATGAGGGAATTGTACTGCATCAATGTAGATGTGTATTCTGAGTGAGAAAGAGAGTGGATATTGTGAGAGAGTGAAGAGGGAATTACAACAAATCTGATGTAGGTTGTATCTCTTCAATTTGCTAGATAATATAAAAGGAAGGAATGATTGTTTCTCTATGGACGTAACACAAATTGTGTGAACCACGTATATCTGTGTCTTTATTGTTTTATGTGTTTTCTGTGTGTATATTTCTGCAATATTTTATGTGTTTTGTTGCTCTGTAATATATAATTTTCTAACAACTAATATTGGAGCCAAAGGTCTATTTGGCTGATAAACTCGTAGGAGAGAAGGGTTCGTGGTTCGAGTGGGAGAAATGGCCGAAGATGGTAGCTTTAGGGTCAAAAAATTTAATGACCAATACTACCAGCTGAGGAAGATGCAGATGGAAGATTACTTGTATCGAAAAGATTTGTACATACCATTGAGCGGAAAGACAAAGAAGCCGACAAGTATGACATACACAGAATGCGATATTCTCGACAGAAAGGCACTTGGAATAATACAGTTGTTCCTAGCGGTGTCGAAATCCTTTAATATTTCAAAGGAAACAACAAAAAAGGGTTTAATGTCGACATTGACCAAACTATATGAAAAACCCTCAACCTCAAATAAGGTATTTCCTATGAAGTGTTTATTCAATATGAAGATGTTAGAAGGTGGATATGTTGCTAATCATTTAAATGAATTAAATACAATTATGAGTCAGTTAAGTTCTGTAGGGGTAGCTTTCGATGATGAAGTTAGGGCTTTGTTATTTCTATGCTCATTTCCAGAAAGTTGGAATGGTTTAGTTATGGTCATTAGTAACTCTATCTCTGGATCTAGAACTTTAAAGTTTGATGATGTTGTCGGTGCAATCCTTAGCAAGGAAATGCGACAGAAAAGCTCTGACGAGACATCATGTAATGATTTGACTGCAGACGATAGGGGAAGAAAAATGGAAAGAGGAAAGAGCCTTGGATACCACAGTAAGTCAGGGAAAGGCAGATCCAAGTCCAGATCAGGTATAGTGTGCTAGAAATGTGGGAAGAAAGGACATCTGAAGAAAGACTGCAAGTGTGAGAAGGGAAGAGGTGGCATGCAACAAGAAAACAATCATGAAGCGAATGTGATAGGTGATGTGTTGCAATATGCTTTGATTATTTCATTAGAAAATATTATTGATGCTTGGGTGGTAAATTCAGGGGCCTCATTCCATGCCACACCTGATAGGAAACATTTTCATGATTATGTTCAAGGAGGTTTTGGACAGGTTCGATTGGGTGATGATAAACCCTGTAAAATCATTGGAATGAGTACAATTTTTATAAAAGAGCAGAATGGAAATCAATGGTTGTTGAAGGAGGTAAGGCATGTTCTAGATCTGAAGAAAAATATAATTTCAACAGGGAAGTTGTGAGGTGAAGGTTTTGTGACTACTTTTATAGATAAAACCTAGAAGGTCACTAAAGGAGCCCTGGTAATAGAAAAAAGAGAAAAGGTTGGTACATTGTATTTATGCAATGTTATTTCTAATTCTGTTAATGCTTTGACCTCTATAGGAGAAGATATGACATTGTGGCATCATAGGCTCGGACACATGAGTAAGAAGGGGACATAGATTCTTCACTAAAGATTTTTTTTTCCAAGTTTAAAGCATGTTGATTGAAAGATTTGGTTGAAAATGAGACATGAAAAAGGTGGAAGTGTCTCAGATTAGACAATGGAGGTGATATTGCAGCAAAGAGTTTGATAGGTACTATTCAGAGAATGGAATTCACAGAGAGAATACATTTCCAAGAAGACCACAAGAAAATGGTGTGTCAGAAAGGATGAACATGACAATCATGGAGCACGCAAGGTGCATGAGATTGCATGTAGGATTTCCTTTACAATTTTGGGCAGATGTTCTAGATATTGTTGTTTATATAATAAACAGTGGGCCTTCAAGTTCCTTGGATAGTGGTATTCTAGAGGAGGCATGGACAGGTAAAAAGGTAAACTACTCATTTTTAAAGACTTTTGGTTATGAAGCTTTTGTCCACATTAATAAATAAAATAGAACAAAGCCTGAGGAAAAATCAAAGAAATGTACCTTTATTGGATATGGTGTTAATGATTTTGGTTATTGCTTTTATGATTATGAAAAACAAAAAAATATTAGAAGCAAAGATGTCATATTCAATGAAAAGGTTTTGTATAAGGATCAGATGCAGGAAAAGAAATAGGAAAAATAAAAAAAAGAATACACAGTGCTTTATGAGATCACAAAAAAAGTGAAGGTGCCTGAAAATCATAGCGATCAATAGTTAGAACAACAACAACATCCAAAACAACAACAAGCACGTCAAACACTTGAAACTGGTATTTGAATATCTACCAGGATAAGTAGACCCCTTGAACGATACTCTCCTTCATTATATTATGTATTGTTGATTGATACCGGTGAACAAGAGTGTTATGAAGAAGCAGTGCAAGTAGAAACCACAAAGAAGTGGGATCAAGCCATGAAAGAAGAGATGGACTCCTTAGTACATAAAAAGGCTTGGGACTTATTTAAGTTGCCTACAGGTAAATCAACATTGCAGAAGATTGGGTTTACAGGTTGAAGGAAGAAGATGGAGGTAGAAAAAGGTATAAAGATAGGCTTGTGGTGAAGGGGTTTGCACAGAAAAAGCGTATAGACCTTGATGAGATATTTTCTCCTGTTGTTAAAATGACTTCAATGAGAACTAATTAAGTCTAGTAGCAACTGAATATTTGCATCTTGAGCAGTCAGATGTAAAGACAACCTTTCTCGATGGGGATTTAGTGGAAGAGATAGATATAAAACAACCATAAGGATATGAGGTCAAAGGGAAGGAGAAACTAGTGTGCAGGTTGAAGAAGAGCTTGTATGGATTAAAATAGGCTCCAAGGTAGTGGTATCTAAAATTTTATAGATTTATGTCTGAACAAGGCTTTACTAGATGTCACTTTGATCATTTTGTTTATATCAAAAGGAAAAATGATGGTATCTATATTATATTGTTATTGTATGTAGATGACATGCTTGTTGCAGGTTCTAACATTCAGGAAATAAATTTTCTCAAAGGAAAATTGGTGAACTCATTTGCAATGAAGGATTTGGGTGCCGTAAAACAAATCCTTGGTATGAGAATAACTAGAGACAAGAAGAATCGAAAATTAACAATGTCTCAGAGTGAGTACATACAAAAGGTATTGAAAAGATTTAATTTGCAGAATGAAAAATGAGTTAGTATACCTTTCGCTAGCCATTTCAAACTAAGTAAGGAGGTGTGTCCCAAAACTCAGGAAGAAATGGCTTATATGTCTAAAGTTCCATATGCATCAGCAATTGGAAGCTTAATGTATCCAATGGTCTTCACAAGGCTTGATATTGCACATGCGATGGGAGTTGTAAGTAGTGAATTGGATTCTTAAGTATTTGAGAGGTACCACAAATCAAGCATTATGCTTTGGTGGTTCAAACATTACTCTACAGGGATATGTTGATGCAGGTTATGGTAGGTGATAGAGATAACAGGAGGAGCACCACAGGGTATGTGTTTACTGTAGGTGGCACATCTATTAGTTAGTGATGAGAACCATTATTGCAACAAGAATGCTGCAACTCCTGGGGCTACCAACTTTACTTTATCAACCTGGGGTTCGTACAAACTTGGAGGTTACAATGTTGTATACACAAGTAAAAGTGATGGGTCTTCTCTTTGTCACTACTCAGTTGGCAATAGACCACTAGATTTTTTCAAGCTAGACTTCTATGGATTCAAAAGAAGCTTGATTAATAATGAGGGAAAGAGAAATCTAATCTAAGAGAAAGTTTGTCTACTGCAGTAAGGAAAAAGACTAAAATCAAATGGTAAAAACACACCATTTCCTAACTAACTACTAAGAGGCTATGCTTCAAAGGAATTCTAACTTAACATGTATGCAATCCTACTGTTCTAAGCATGCAAATTCAAAACATCAAACATTCTACTATTATGCATGTAAATAACTAAAACAAATTTGCTTTTCTTTTTGTCCTTTTTTATGTGAAAGTGTGCAAGCTAATCTCTTTTGGTAATGTGGCAGGTGGCTTAAGGATGCTAGTGAATGGTTAGAAGGTTGGGGAGACCAGTAGGTGACCTTTTCGATCTTCCTATAGGTTTTTCCATCAATTCGGCCTCAAAACAAGCCACTATAGGAAAACCTATAGGGTGTCCTAATGCATTCTACAAGATGTCCTGAAAACCTACAAGATCCCTTGTATTTCTATAGGATACAGTCGAGAGAAAAACGATGGGTGTTGAAGGTGATGGAAGGTTTAGGGAAGGTGGGTCGTGGATGGAATGAGGCAAGGGAGTGCCTAGGACCACTTTGGAACTCAAAACAAAGGTTGGGCGATGGTTGGATTTGGTCAACAAGCTTGGAGAAGTTTCCTTGTGAAATGACGAAATTGGTGAGGGTTTTAGTGAAAGAAAAGAATGATCATGGATGGATGAAGTTGTAATGAGGTTGCTGAATATTAAATCTCTCTGTACTTCTAAAACACCTACATTGCATCAAACATTGTCATTTACCCAAAAATCATGTAAAAAAGAAGAATTTCAATGATCTAGGAAAACATAATTTCATGATCTAACTGCCTACTTCATGCATGAGGAAAAATTGCATAATAAGATGGAACATTGATGATATATAATGTAAGACTAAATATAGAAGAAATGATAACTAAATCCTACTCTTGCAAATGGATCAAATGCTGGCCTAAGTACAGAAAACCCTAAATTCCATGAGAAACTAGAATTTTGTCTTTTTGGGGCTGCATAGGAGTTCTTTCCTCAAACCATGAGCCTTGAAGCAAGGAGTGAGGCCAAAACCAACTATTGATAGCTTTTTGATTTTCCTTTATATCTTCTAAACTACCACTAAAGTAAAGCACAAATGGAAGCAAACTAATAAGCAAACTAATAAGATCTACACTACTTGTAATGAAATAATTCTAAAGACAATTCAACCATTAACCTATGAAATCAATATAAGAATACAAATACAAGAAGAGGAGCCTTGGCTACTAGGTTTGGGCCCTAACCAAAGAGCTTCAACCCTCTGATTTAAGTCAGTGTTGGATCAAGGAAATCCTCATTCTCATTATCAAAACAGAAAATTACATAGCAATGTCTTCCTCAAGTCTTGAACTCGAAAATGGCTAGTGTTTTTTACAACAAAAATTTGAATCCTAATGAGGCTCTAAGCATATTTATTTATACAACTGAAGTCTCCAATGAATTCCTTAAATATACTTAGGCTTGGCTCCGAAACTTGAGATAAACTATCTCTTTGACTGTCACTTGCTCGACTGCCTTTTGATCTCCATGACTTGGCTGCTTGTACTCCGAGATAGTTTGATTGATGGAGGAATATTAAAATGAGGGAGGAGTAAATGAGGAGGATCTACCTCCTACAATCTCTCCTCCTTATCTCATTTGAGTTCCAACCCTTAATTAGCCAAAAATCCATGATTTTCTCTCACAAACCCGCATTCAATGCACATTAGTCTACTAGGCATAATATCTCACTTTGACTCATCTCATTAAACAAAATACAATCAAAATATGTAATAAATTGTGAGAAGAGTTGATTTGACTAAGCTAGGAGGTGAATTAAGGTCCATATAGTTACCCAATGATGAGGTTCATCAGTTGGGTTTCAAAATTGCAAAGTGTTGTTGCACTCTCAACATCGGAAGCAAAGTATGTTGCTGCTACAAAGGCTAGTAAAGAAATGATTTGGTTACAAAGGTTTCTAGATGAATTGGGTAAGAAGAAGGAGTTGGCTAGGTTATACAGTGATAGCCAGAGTGCCATACATCTTGCAAATAGCTCTACATTTTATTCCAAGAATAAACATATACATCTCAAGTACCATTTCATATGGTCAATTTTGGAAGATGGACAGTTGAAGCCAAAAAAGATACACAGTAGCCAGAATCCTACAGATATGTTAACAAAATTTGTAAATAGGGAGAAACTAAGATTTATGCTCAGTTTCAATTGGTATTCAAGTATGATGATGAAGATGAGAAACAAAGAGGTCCAAAGTGAAGTCATTGTCTAGCAAATGAAGCAATGGTGGAGTTTCTATAATCAGTCTCCAAGTGGGAGATAGTTGGGTGTGGAGCCTAATTATCTTTTTATTCAGAGGTATCACCACATTGGACCACGTTTCATAATGTGGCGAAAATGCCACTCGTCTATGTATGCCACCATGGATGTCTGGGGGGAGGGGGATGGCGATTATTTGGAGCCTCCCCTGGCGAGGGATTGGGAGAAGCACTCCCAAAGCTAAAAATAGATGTAAAATTGCCTTGTAAAATTTTGTAATTTTGTAGTCAATCTAGGCCATTCATTAGGCAAAAATCTGATGCTAGAAATTATGTTTAATTTAGGGTTCTTTTCCCAAGAAGTCAGCCACTCGCTATATATGAGGGAATTGTATTGTGTCTATGTAGAAGTGTATTCTGAGTTATAAAGAGAGAGGAGATTGTGTGAGTGCGAATATGGAATTACAACAGACTTGCTGTAGGTTGTATCTCTTCAGTTTTTTGGATAATATAAAAGGAAGGACTGGTTGTTTCTCCGTGGATGTAGCCCAAATTGGGTGAACCACGTATATCTGTGTCTCTCTTGTTTTATGCATTTTCTGTGTGTATATTTCTGCAATATCTAATATTTAAATATGTAATATGTAATATATTCAATTTAATATTTAAATATGTAATATATTAATACACTAAATGCTATTTTAATATTAATTATTAATTATTAACCAATAAGAATTAATAATTAATGTTAAAGTGTTAATATTAAGTATTAATTTATTATTAATTCATCAACTTTATTTATTATTAATTATTAATTGTTATTAATACACTAATTTAATATTGTAAGACTACTAATTATTTTTCTCAATTGGTCCACTCCTATTATTATACAAAAAGTGTTACAGCGAGGCAGAAGCCTCGAAGATTCTTACCATGAAGTTGGCATTTGGCAGAGTAATTCTTGTCATCCTGACTATGGAGCCAGCGAAAGACTTACATCAGAGTTTTTAACTTTCAAGAACATTAACCATTCCAAAAAAACTCCAAAACTAACCATGCAGCGATCCATTACTAAGTTAAACATTGCAGACTCCAACATAAATAGAACAATAACAGAGTCCAACATAAACAGAATAATAACAGACTCCAACATGTGGAGTAAACAGAGACCTGAAACAGGCACTAACACAGTAAATTGAAAGGGAGGCGAACTCCTTCTTCGGTTGCAAAACAAAAACGGAGGCATGGGCTGGTTCATTCGTCGACTGAGGTAGACGGCTGTTCCTCAACGATCTTGCACCCAAATTGATCTGAGTCATTTGAGTCTGATGGATGGACCGCTTCTCTTGCTGGTGCGCTCGGACCTGCATTGGATTCAGAATTCACAGCGGACAGGCCTCCTGTGACTTGGTGCTGGTTGACATTTGGATTGGCCATCCTCTGCTCTGCAGGAACCCCAAGATGAGCCACTCCCGAACCCCTGGCATTCTCACATTTTTCAATCGTTACCGAAAATATGAAAGAGGAGTTTGCCAAGGAACACGAAATGCGGAAACGGGCAGTGGGATGTGCATTATGCTCACAGACTTCGTTCCTAGCTCACCCTCTTCCTCTGCCCCTGCCACTTCTGGTGGCCGGATAATTTGAGCGACCAAACTCCAGCACGTCCGAGGATGGGTCTGAGGTGGTGGAGGAGTGCTGATGGGTGGCACGACCATGGGAGCCGCCTCGCCTACTCTCTATTTTGAGTCTTTCGTGTGGCATAGTGATACACCAGGAAGTGACACAGAGGGGTGACTGCACAGAGGGGCGAATACACAGAGGGGTGAATGCACAAAGGGACGAATACACAGAGTGGAAAATGCACAGAGGGAGGTGACTGAAGAACGAATGCTCAGAGAGAGGCGAACATGGAGCCTAGATGAAGCTATGAGCCCCTGGAGCTGGAGCCGAGCGGAAGTCGAAGAGACAAGCTAGCAGAGACAGGCTAACAGAGAGGCTCAGAGAGTCACCCAGAGCAGCGACCTTTATGGAGTTGAAGGCCTACAGCGAAACCGCAGGAGTGATGAATAGCTTGAGAGCCATCGTGCTATGAACCAGAAGCCTGAAGGGTATCATAAATGCCGCATTTAATGGAGGTGTGCGAGACCAGCTCGCCGTCCCATAGCCATAACAAATGGCGCAATTGGGCTGCCACCTACCCAATCGACGCGCCTCCATCGTACCCTATATCATGTCAATCACCCGCAGCCGGGAGTAAGATTACTAATTATTATTAACTTGCTAAAATTAATATTATTAATAAATATTAGTTATTATTTATTATTAACACTTTAACATTAATTATTAATTCTTATTGGTTAAATTAATAATAATAAATTACTATTATTATTAATTATTTGTTATTAATTATCAATTATTATTAATAGATTGACATTATTATTATCATTTTTATTAGTTATTAATTATCAATTATTAATTCATTAATATTATTAACTATTAGTTATTAATTATCTATTATTAATTATTAATCATCAATTATTATTAATGCATTAGCATTACTATTATTATTTATTATTCATTATTAGTTATTAATTATCATTTATATAAAAACACAATTAATTAATATTGATCCATTATTAATTATCATTTATTATTAAAACATAAATATTATCATTAATTATTAATTATCATTATTATTAATACATATTAATTATCATTATCACTATTTATTATTACCATTGTTTATTAGTTATTAATTATTAATCATTATTGATACATTAATATTATTATTAAGGTTAATATTTAATATTTAAATATGTAATATATTAATACACTAAATGCTATTTTAATATTAATAATAATAATAACAAATTAAAATTACTCACTTATTATTATAATATATATATACTGATATTAACTCAAACATTAAACATGTTATTATAATTTTGAATAATAAATAATTAATTAATTAAAAATTATTAAAAATAAATAAATAATGATTTAATCAAACTGCCGACATATACTAGCAGACATATCTCTATTAAATACTATTTAAAACCCTCATTAAAGCTCTTCTTCTTTCTTCATTCAAGTTTGTCTTGATGATGGATCCCGATTGGGATTTGAAACGTTGATTAAAGAAATGGTTAATACTGTGGGTTCTCCGGCTTCTAATTCAAAATATTTTATGTGTTCCATTGCTCTGTAATATATAATTTTCTAAAAATCCAAATTGTATTTATTAGTGGCTATTATCTCTCTAATTTTTCACATGGATCCACTATGTATTCTTCATGGCCATGTCCTAACATTTGATTTCATGGATCCGCATTGTATTTTTTGGTGTCCATGTTCAATATCTCTTTATTACTGAGCATGGGTATGCTCTCCTCAGGGATGTTATAAGAACAGATGATACTTCAACATTTGGATACTTCTGATCTAGTTTCTTGGCTTTATCTCCTTTCTCCCATTTTTACCTCTGAGCTTTATTGCAACACATTTCAGCCATTAGTTTCTCTTCTGACCTCATGCATTAGGGGGAATCTATTATAACCCCATTTTCCACTCCATTATATTGAGAGAAATTCAACATCAACTTACCTCACTTGCTAGATAGAGTGTATCCCCCTTTAACCTCTACATTTATTTATGTGGGGGTTATTCCATGTTAAAAGGGTAAATTGGGCAATTTATCACAATTATTTTGTCAGAATATTATAAATTGTGATATAATAATAATTATTTCATAATTGACAACAAGTAAGAAAGTTTTCTAGAGGCTTATTTTCCCGAGGAGATCATCTTGACCCCACTTGTGTATGGGTTGGCTAGGGGTCTGGCTTCCTTGCTTCTCTTCACCCAAAGCATCTACATTAATCCTTCTTGGAGATTCATTGGTCCTAAATATATTGGTCTATCCTAGAGGTTCAAGTTAGCTAGAGAGCCTTGGAGAGAGTATTATTATGATTTAACTCTAATTCTAGTTCATACATCTTTGAGGTCACACTTCTCATAGTGGAGATACTCTAGCGAATCTTGGAGAGAAGATCCAAATATGAAGGTATACATTTATTTTAATTTCATTTTCTTTATGATGATTGAAATTAAATGTTCCCTTTCCTATAAATCTATGCATATGGTTGATTATACGTGTTAATGTTTATTTGAGCTAATGGTCTTTTGCAAAAGGCTATTTGTGGTCCATGTTTGGTGGTTGTTGGCTTGTTGGGGCCTGGCCCATGTTCAGAGATGTGTTATCCAAACAAATCCCGGTACTACTAGCCCTTTAGGCAATATTTTGCGGAGCGCGGACCGAGGTCTCACCTGAAGTAGTACGGGAGGGTGCTAGAACCAGTTTTCTGTACCCTGGGGATGTCTGATGGGTTCCAAGTGGTCCACAGTTTGACCCTACGTGCACATCGCTACGTGCACTTATCAGTACCTCGCGGCCTGGTATGATGCCTTCGTGCAACCCTACTCGGGGGCCAAACAATGTTATTACCCAAATCCTTACTAGTAACCCGATATTAGTTGATTAACTTAGATTATATGTATGATTTCAGTTATGCTTAACAATATTCACCATTCATACAAATGTGCATAGTAAATAAACAATATAATTGCAAATGATATCAAACAGGTAATAACACAAGAACAGATACATGGAATTCAGATAAAACTTCTCTTTATTATTCTTCTTCCTTGGTTACAGACTCAAGTTTTCCCTACGCACTCAGCTGCATGGGTTCGCGCACTCAACTGCAGACTCTACTAGGCCTCTGCGCACTCAGATGCATAGTCTCTTCCTACTACTACGACCCAAGATACTTAGACTCTTGCTCTATGCTCATTATATTATTCTATCTATCAGATTCCATTGATTCCTTCTTTCATTCATTTACAACTTAGAGCCTCACTCTATTTATACAATTCCATGGTCTGCGGACCATGGATAGGCTGAAACTACATTCAAAACTTAGGGTGGACAACCCTATGACTCTAACATACAATTCATGCTCTGCACCCGCAATTCGTGGAGTCTTTACAACAATATTACTCAAAACTTAGGCTTTGAGCCCTAAACCATGATGTGGGGGGATTCCATGCCCAATAGGCCCCCAACACAAACATCGTGACTCACCCTCGAGTCACTCTGTCGGTGCGGTGATCTTGGCATGGAGTCCCTCCAACTGTTCCTGTACGGTGTTGATGTTTGCAGCGCACTGAGCTACTGTTTCCTGAAATTGCTACATTCTCTCTTCTAAGACCTTTGTTTCTGGTGTGCTGCCCTGTGTATGTGCATGCATCCCTTGAATCTGCGTGAGCTTTCCTTCAATATATGCCATGATTGTGAAGTCTTCTTCAATCCATGGTTGGGCACGCGCTTTGAGAATTGCTTCCTTGTGGCATGTCACATCCACCTACTCCTTTAACGCCTTGGCTTGCTGCATCCTCACAAGCCACTAAGTAAGGAATATTGTCTAGGCACTCCCTCTGATGCTATCATACTGTTGCTGGAGTTCGCGTGCCTCTGTCTCTAGCCACTGGATGTTGGGGTCCTCTTGCAACATTGTGAGGACCTCAAGCTCCTATTCCAACATGTTGGTACAGTCACGCAGTGCACCTCCAATCTCTTCCAACCTTGCTGCAATAGCACTAGAAAATTGTTCTTTGATTTTTAGGGCAGTGGAAGGTTGCGCTTTCAATCGCAACTTAGCGATCTGGAGATTCAGCTCCAGCTGCACCCTTGGCATCTCTTTTCTCGTGTCGCGGACTCCACTAGCCAAACTGTGGATCTGCGCTTCTACCGGTAGATTTGCTATGATGGCTAGCTCTAAGACACATCGGCAAACGTCGTCTATGTATTCACCAACTATTGGTTCTGCGACACCAACTCATCGCATTGCAAGTGGAGCTATTCTATGTTAATTTTCTTCTCACTGAGAACCTAGATCATGCGGCTCTCCCTGACTCACAACTCTGCCATTATCTTGTCCTATAACTAATATAACATTTCCCAAGGAAGGGCAGCTAAGTTAAGGCCAATGTCTTTCATCATGTTAAGTGACGTCTAATCCATTGCATTTGGTGACACTAGAGCTTCCTCTAACAACACTATTGTGTTTTCCATCCTTGCGCACAACATTTTTTCTACTGCTGAAGTTCCCGCTACAACGTGGGTAGACAGGGAACTTTCCTGAGCAGGTCGCACCTGTAACTCTTGTAGTTGCACCCTGAGGGCCCCCAAAACAGTCTGGTGCTCCATCATAAATTCTTGAAGCGCTTCATTGGTGACATCAGGAACTGTCTCGCTGATGTCATGGAGATCACCTTTGTTTAAGGTGATCGGGTCAATGGGAAGCTTCAAAGCCTTAACCTTCTTTCTTGGAACCTATCTCTCTATGATGTGCGGTCATTTGAGCCGTGTGGATGGAGACACTGGGTTCATGCTCCCTTCTGTTAAATCTGTGTCCTCTGCCGCCTACCCTGAGGACGTTGCTTGGCCCTCCTCTGCCTGTACCATTGCAGCCTCTGCTTCTACAACCTTCTTCTGCTCTGTGACTTCCTATGCCACTTCGCGGATTACTCTTACTTCAGCTGCCACTTTTTTGTTCTGCCTTCTCACATCCAGTTGGGTGATGCATAGCTTGGCATCATCCTTCTTTTTCTTTGCTATCGCTTTCTCCAGTTCCACCAAATCTGGGGCACGCCACTCGGGAGGCCATGTCTCCAATACCATAAATATCATGTCGTCAGTGGCTACAAATGGTAGCTTCATCCACTACTTCATCGGATCCTTCCATGCCTTAATATAGATGTTGTGCATATCGACTTTGAAGTCTCAAAAACTCTATAGACTATTGTGCACCATAGGTGATAGGTGCGGCCTCCTATTGATCCACATCCAGATGCTCTCCTCCATGAGCACCCAAAATCTTTTTGCGTCATGAATCCATTTCGCGTCCTTAGTGGCCCAGAGTGAAGCATACTTTGCAGCCTCTAGTAACTCTATGTTCATGCTGGGAAATTGACTATCCTCCGAAAGTTCTCCTGCTACCAGCAAGATGAATAAAAGCAACCACGTGTATTGGAAGGTCTTACCTTGCTCCTGGGCTTCACGATAGTTGATTAAAAACTCTTCGTAGAGGAATTTAGCCCAGTTGAACTTGACCTCTTCTGCGCACTGCTCGGTCGATGCGACCACCGGAACTGTTACCTCATCAGCGTGACATTTTCTCATCACTTTACTGGCCATGAGTTGAGTTGCTACGCGCACCCCCTTGTCCTTGATGCTGGAGATGGCGTAGCCCCTCTTCTTTTTCTCCAGCTTATATTTTGCTTTCATGGCTTCTACAAGAGCCAAATCACTATTTTTTCTAGCTATAGTCACAGGGTCCTTTCCCTTATAGGGAAGCTGAGAGATATGGTGGATGAGGTCTGTCGTGATGGGAATAGGCTCCTCTAGCCATAGATACCCATCATGCATTAGGCAATGCAGTTACCTAATGAAAAAATGGTGATGGGCGCGCGGTGGAAATGTGAAATCCATAGCAAATGCAGCAACCCAGCCTTTTCCACACCACGCAACCATTTTCACAGATCAATTCTATCACCAACCCCTCGGTATTCTACTTCATTAGATTTTTTTTCTCTAGGTGTGGGAAATTTTCACTGTCAGCGAGGTCCCAGTCTTCAAATTTCATGGTGGGCACGCGGCCCAGGTGTGTGCCCTCAAATACAATTCCATTAGGGAGGAGTGGGGTCTTGAGTGAACTCTTCGTTGCATCTAGATCCTTTGGTGCTTTGGTCTTCCCTTTCTATGGAGGGACATACACGGGCCATTTTGCTATAGAGCGCAACAGTTGGACATCCTCCTCCACATCTTCTTCTTATTTTGCAGTAGCAATCAAGGCCTGCAAACCTTCTTCTTCCTCATCTGTTTCAATTGTAACTACCTTCCCCTCTTCTTCCATTGATAATTTGTTGTGCTGCGTATTCCTTGGGGACATGCGTACTAGACCCATTGCCTATTTATCCTTCTTCGGCCGCGGTGTCCATGGTTATTTGGGGATTTCTGTGACCACCCTAGTGCCCTTGGTTACATCTTGCACCATGGGGGTCTGCGCGACCTCGCCGACAGTTCCCTCTTCAATTCCCAACCCATCCTTAGTGGTCGTCATCATCTCCATAGTGTATTCTGTCTCTCGCAAACTTAGGGGCTCAATTATCAATCAGTTCTCAACACTCTGTGCTCTGCTCAAATGCTTAATTCTCAAATTACCAAGTGTTGTTCGCTGGCCAGCCTTATGAGTTTTATAGCACCTTTCAAATTTAAATTCGACTGTTACCCCCAATTCTGGGCCATTAATGCTTTCTTTGTGGTAGATTCTCCCAAATCTTGGCCATAACTTGCATCTTAAATGCCTGCTGCCCACTCCATTTGGCCTCAGATCGAACATCCTGTCATGAATAGTGACACCAATGGTTACTTCCCAGCCAACCCATGTTGCAGTGCAACCCTCCATGTGCGGTCGCGAACCCTGTGATGTCCTGCTCCTGCATGCATCTCTCATATCGTGCAGCCCCCAAGTAGAATATTTTATAGTCCCGCGCTCCCTTTCAACTGCCTAGAGCACTAAGAATGCCCTTCCTATGGTTAGTCAGGTGGGTGCACCACCCGTGCGGGGCTTCATCTCATCCTCCACCATGGTTCGTGGAGAATCCCCATCTTCCATTGTAGTGATCGGCATCGAACACTCTACTATTTGCATTGCGCTGCCCTGGTCACTACATTTGGTGAGATGCGGTCTCAGCCATGGCAACAGATTAACCAATTCACAACAATAGCTTTCCAATTTGTTAGTATGACTACATGCACCTTGCCTTGCCATCCTTGGTTTTTTGACAAGAAATGCTTCCTTTATTTTTTTTTCCAGCTTCTTTACCTCTGCGTCCATTAAAGCGCTTTTCTCCCTTAGCCATACCTGGTCTTTTTTAGGCTTGTTGGGGCCTGAACCAGGTTCAGAGATGAGTTAGGCAAACAAATATTGGTATTACTGGCCCTTTCGGAAACAGTCCGTGGAGCACGGACCGAGGTCTCACCCGAAGTAGTATGGGAGGGTTCTAGAGCTACGTTTCTGCACCCTGGGGATATCTGATGGGTTCCAAGTGGTTCGTAATTTGATCCTACATGCACTTATCAGTACCTCGTAGCCTGGGATGCTGCCTTCGCACAACCCTACTCAGGGCTGAACAATTTTATTACCCAAATCATTACTAATAACCTGATATTAGTTGATTAACTTAGCTTATTTGCATGCTTTTAGTTATACTTAACAATATTCACCAATCATAAAAGTGTGTTCAATAAATAAATTGTATAATTGCAAATGATATCAAATAGGTAATAACACAAGAACAGATACACAGATGTCAGATAAAACTTCTCTTTATTATTCTTCTTCCTTGGTTACAAACTCAAATCCTCCCTGTGCACTCAACTACAAGGGTCCGCACACTTAGTGTTGAACTCTACTAGGCCTCTGCACACTCAGATGTAGAGCCTCTTCCTACTACTATGACCCAAGATACTTAGACTCTTGCTCTATGCTCGTTATCTTATTCTATCTATCAGAATCCATTGATTCTTTCATTCGTTCATTTACAACTTAGAGCCTTGCTCTATTTATACAATCCCATGGTCTGTGGACCATGGGTAGGCCGACACTACATTCAAAACTTAGGGAAGACAACCCTAAGACTCTAACATACAATTCGCGCTTCGCACCTGCAATTCGCGGAGTCTTTACAACAATATCACTCAAAACTTAGGCTTTGAGCCCCAAACCATGTTGTGGGGGGATTCCATGCCAAACAATGGTGCATGTGTGTAGGTAGTAGATCTATTCCAGGAGAAAAGATCTCTTGGTTGGAGCATAGAGTTTTTGCATCGAACCCAACACCCTTCACCAATTTGTGAGGGTTGCAGGTGTGTGCTCAAACCCTTTGTTAACACTAGAAAATAGTACACATTTTGTACAATCTAAAAGATTCCCAAAGTCATCCAACAAAACTTACAAGTGACAATTTTCCAACTGAATAAATTATGAAGTTCAAAACAATTAATTTCTCCTAAGGTCTTATATATAAAATTGGATTGCGTGGCTTATCCTCATAAATAAATTGCAACTATGTGACTTTTCCTTTGAAATTTGCACAGATGAAGAAAAGGATGACTCAGAAAATTCAAGACCACTTCCCACACTTGGAAGATGATTCCCTGACATGTTCCAGTCGAGGAAAACCAAATTTGAGTCACCCTTAAGATATGCAACCCTGAAAGGAATCTTCTTGTCCTACTCATAAGTCACTTTCATTCATGAACCAAGAGAGGGAAGAAAGATTAAAAAAATTCTATATAAACAGGCCATGGGAGAACCAAAGCGAAGACAATGTTATTCTAGAAAAATTTCCATCATAGCAATCCTTCATTTCATTATTGAAGCAGAAGAAGTAGAGCACTATTGTGTTGGTATAATTTCTTCTTAGCATTCCATCATTCTAGTGTCAAGATGATTTGAATGGAAATTCATCCATTGTGTTTTGCATTGGTAATGTAACTAAAATCTATAAATAACAAACCTCCTTTTGTAAGAGGGCAGAGGGTCCAACACAATGCATTTGCAACTAGATTGTGCTAGACGCTCTGCCCTCTTACAAAATGAGGCTTGTTATTTATAATATTTTTTAGTTACATTACCATGGTTAAATGTCATGGGTGGTAAAACACCCCGGGGGGGTGGGTAATACGATGGGTGAGTTATTTATAGCCTTTAGTTATATTTCCATGGAAAAACAAAATGGGTGAATTTCCATTCTGATCAAATGAAGCACGGGCAAATCAAGGACCAGATGCACCAATGGAAAATTAACTCGAGGGTGAGTCAATAAATTATGGTTGGGGCATGTTGGGTCCTTTGTTTTCTAGGAGAAATATGGAAAGAAGGCTCACATGATAGTTGCAGAAAAATAATGGAAAAAGTCACCAGAAGTAGCTCATTGGAAAACTAAATGAAAAACTAACTAAATATTGGGACTTGAGCAGCCAAAAAATAGGAAAACGTGCTCGTGGGAGCTAGAAAGTTGCATTAATTTTGAAAGGATCAAGAAGAAAAAGGAAAAAGGTACCAACATTTTTTTAAAGTGGAGCTACTCAAAGGTGAGATCAAGGAACCTTAATAAGGACCATATCAAGTGAGCAAGCCTATAAAAGAAGATGTAGAAGATCAAATCAAGCATACATAAGAGAATGGATGAATGAAGGAATAAATCAATCGATCAATTGATAAAGTTTCTATTCCGCCTATTTTCCATCATTGTTGATACTTTCCTATAGAATTCTACTATACATGCAGATAATTGATTTATTTATATGATGTAATGTGATTTGATATAAGAAGATTACGTAAGGATGTTTGGATTCCTGATGTAATGGTTGGGATATTAATAAAAATATGTGTTCTGGGGAAATTATGTGTCACTTGGCTCAATGTTTGCATGGGCCCTCATAAATTTTTGTATCTCATTTAAGTATATGAGGTCTCTGCCTTTCCTTTATGAATCCATGTTTTGATAATGAGTGGTTTCATGGGATGATAATATGATAATGATGCAAATAATAATATGGTAGACTTAGATTTTTGTCACTGGTCTAGATCCCTTATTCATTCCACCTGTTTTGGCTTGCCTTAGGTGAGATGCTCATTTTTTATTAAAGGGAGTGAAAATGTCAATGAAAAGCTAGACTATGATGACCTCCTTTATTGGAAAACTTAGGTCGAACCCTGGGTCCTCACTGCTCCAAATTTTTCACCAATAGACCAAATCCATTTTGTCCCTCCCAAAAAGGGATATATGTTTAACCTTCCCATGAATGTAGTTTCATTCATTGTGAACTCTAGATAAGTTTTTCAACATGCAAAACATATGTTAAGGGAGTTGAATTTTGAAATATGGGAAGTGTGGCATTATGATCCTCATGGTATTATTTCTGGTAGAAGGAGAGACATCAATGCCCCTCCTTATGAACATAAATCTCGGCCAGAGCTAGAATGTAAGGTTAATATTGATTCATTGACCATCAATATAGAGATGGATATCAAGACACCAAGGACAAAGAAAAAGTTTAAGAAAAGGAGTATTGGCGAAGCAAGGGACATAGAGATGGAGGATGCACCATTAACCAATAAAGAAAAGATTCATGAGCAGATAGATGAATATATTGAGGTAAAAGTAACTGAAAAGAGCCTTCATTAGCTTGAATTCCAAGTACAACTATAGAACACCCAACAAGCTGCTACCTCTAGTTCAACTGAGGTGGGAATCCTAGGTTCAACGGGGAGTACAACAACAAAAGCCCATAAATGGGAGGAAGGGTAGCTAATAGAGGAAAGAAACAAGAAATTCAGGCATGAAATGTTGTCACAACTGGCATCCTATCAGGCCAGGAGGTAACTGTTGGGTGTGGAGCCTGATTATCTTCTGCATTCAAAGGTATACCTGCATTGGACCCCAGTGTAAAATATTCGCTGCAGGGGGGGGGGTCCAGGGGGGTGGCTACAACCATTGGGAGCCCTCTCTTAGCAGGGAGATCGGAGGGAGTGCCCCCAAAGCTAAGAATAGATGTAAAATCGCCTTGTAAAATGTTGTAATTTCATAGTCAATTTGGGTCGTTCATTAGGCAGAGATCTGACGGTAGACGTTATGTTTAATTTAGGTTTTTCAGCCCTAGAAGGCAACTCCTCACTATATATGAGGGAATTGTATTGCGTCTATGTATATTTGTATTCTGAGTGAGGAAGAGAGAGGAGATTGAGAGTAAAGAGGGAATTACAATGGATCTGTTGTAGGTTGTATCTCTTCAGTTTGTTGGACAATATAAAAATAAGGACTAGCTATTTCTCCATAGACATAGCCCAAACTGGGTGAACCACATATATCTGTGTCTCTCTTGTTTAATGCGTTTTCTGTGTTTATATTTCTGCAATATTTTATGTGTTCCATTTCTCTATAATATATAATTCTCTAACAACTGGTATCAGAGCCGAAGGTCTTTTTGGCTGATAAACTCGTAGGAGAGAAGGGTTCCTAGTTCGAGTGGGAGCAATGGCGGAAGATGGTAGGTTTAGGGTTGAAATATTTAACGTCCAAAACTACCAGCTGTGGAAGATGTAGATGGAAGATTATTTGTACCAAAGAGATCTGTACCAACCATTGAGCAGAAAGACAAAGAAGTCGACGGGTATGACAGACACATAATGGGATATTCTCGACAGAAAAGCACTTGGAACAATATGGCTATGCCTAGCGGCGTCAGTAGCATTTAATATTTCAAAGGAAACGACAATAGAGGGTTTAATGTCGAAATTGGCCAAACTATATGAAAAACCCTTGACCTCAAATAAGGTATTTCTTATGAAGCGTTTATTTAACATGAAGGTGTCAGAAGGTGGATCTATTGCTGGTCATTTAAATGAGTTTAATACAATTACTAGTCAATTAAGTTCTATAGGGGTAACTTTTGATGATGAAGTTAGGGCTCTATTATTTTTATGCTCATTGCCATGAAGTTGGAATGGTTTAGTTATGGCCATTAGTAACTCTGTTTCTAGATATAGTACTTTAAAGTTTGATGATGTTGTTGGTGCAATCCTTAGTGAGGAAATGCGTCGGAAAAGCTCTGATGAGACATCAGGTAATGCTTTGACTGAAGAGACTAGGGGAAGATAAATGGAAAGAGGAAAGAGCCCTGGATATCATAGTAAGTCAAGAAAAGGCAAATCCAAGTCCAGATCGGGGATAATGTGCTAGAAATGTGGGAAGAAAGGACACCTGAAGAAATACCTCGAAAGGGAAAAGAAGGAGATGCGTAGCAAGAAAATAATCATGAAGCGAATGTAACAGGTAATGTGTTGCAAGATGATTTGATTCTTTCATTAGAAAATATTATTGATGCCTAGGTGGTAGATTCATGGGCCTCATTCCATGCCACACCTGATAGGAAACATTTATATGATTATGTTCAAGGAGATTTTGGACAAGTTCGACTGGGTGATGATAAACCCTGTAAAATCATTGGAATGGGTACAGTTTTCATAAAAAAGCAAAATGGAAATCAATGGCTATTGAAGGAGGTAAGGCATGTTCCAGATCTGAAGAAAAATCTGATTTCAACAGGAAATTTGGGAGGTGAAGGTTGCATAACTACTTTCATAGATAAAACCTGGAAGGTCACTAAAAGATCCCTAGTAATAGCAAAAGGAGGAAAGGTTGGTACATTGTATTTATGCAATGGTATTTCTAATTATGTTAATGCTTTAACCTCTACAGGAGAAGATACAACATTGTGGCATCATAGGCTCGAGCACATGAGTGAGAATGGGATGTAGATTCTTCACTCAAGAAATTTGTCGCCAGGTTTAAAGCATGTTGATTTAAAATTCTGTGAGAATTGTGTTTATGGAAAAAAGAAGAGAGTAAGATTCCTTAGAGTTGGGAAACAAAAGAAGAGCAAAAAATTAGATCTTGTGCATACAGATGTATGGGGAACTTCTCAGGTATCATCTCTTGCTGGCTCTCATTATTATGTTACTTTTATTGATGATCCAACCAAAAAACCTGCATTTATTGTCTTCGAAATAAATCTGATGTATTTGATACTTTCAAGAAATGGAAAGCTTTGGTTGAAAATGAGACAAGAAAAAGGTTGAAGTGTCTCAGATCAGACAATGGAGGTGAATATTGCAGCAAAGAGTTTGATAGGTACTATTCATAGAATGGAATTTGTGAGAGAAGATAGTTCCAGGAACACTGGTAAGCCCCGGTATTGCACCAATAATGCTGCAACTCCTGGGACTCCCTTCTTTACTTTTATCAACCCGGTAGTTCGTAACAAACTTGGAAGCGACAGTGCTGTATGCACAAGTACTAGCTCTTGCCGCAGCTGTCACTTGGTCAATTGGCACAAGTCCGCTAAGAGCTTAAGCCAACTTCTATGAGCTCTTAGAAGAAGCTTTTTAACTGATGGATGAAAGCTAACTCAAAGGAGGCTAATCTACTTGCAGCAAGAAGTGAAAAGCGAAAAGGAAATGCAAACCCTAGCAAACCCTAATTCTACCAGCTAGTCCTACTGATGCAAGAAGGAAGATGTAAGCTACTGAATGAGATGCCATTGAATTCTAAGAAGATGAAATGCATGTATCTAAGCTATGGCTACAGCAGAATATGAAATAACCATGTTTTTGTATTTTTGAATAAGTTGTCACAATTATCATGCATGCAATTTAACTGTTTTTGACTGTGCAGAGGTGGATCAAGGAGGAGGAATTCTTGGAAAAGGTTGGGAAGGTTCAGAGAGGGTCTAAGGAGTCCCCAAAACCCTCCCCTAGAGTCTCACCAGGTTTGGCTATCAGGAAACCTCACTTGTGAGCTTCTACAGGAAGTCTGTAGGGGTTCTACAGGAAACTTCAGGATTTCTACAGGAAACTTCAGAATTTCTACAGGAAACTTGGAAGTCGGTTTTTAGGAGGTGGATGAGTGAGGGAAGGTGCATGGATGGATCTGGAGGTAGGATAGGGGTCTAAAGCGGCCTAAGGACTGGTGGATGGAGTAGTGAGGAGGTGTAGAAGGCTGACTTGGCTTGAAGAAGGCTAAGGCAATGATTGCACAAACACTAGGGTTATATGAGCAAATGTGGCAAACGTGAGGTAAGGATTCTAAGTAGAGGGTGGAGTGGATGGTGCTGATGGAGAATAAGCAGATGAAGAAGTGGTACAGGTGCTCTGTAAGTCATTTTTCCAATCTGAACCAAAAACGACTTGTAAATCCAAAGACCTAGTTACATTGACCTAATATGCTAGCTGTCAGTAAAGAGAATGAACAGAAGTGTGACCTGCAATGAAACCATGTATTTTAACTCATGCAACTAAGAAAATGAAAGTCTGAACTTATAACCAACTTCTACACATGAAAATCAAACGCTAGTGATTGCATGGAAAAGCAAAATCAATGTTTTTGTGGGCAGCAAAGTCATCCTAGTCACAGCTCCTGATCCCACTGAGGGAGAGGTGAAACCACAGATGTTTGATGGCCCTTTTCTTGAAGATTTTTCTTTTAACAACCTATCAACTAAATCTGAGCATGAAAAGCTATTTTACTCATCAAAAGCAACCTAAATAACAAAGCAAGATTTAAATCTAAATAGCAGATTTTATTCTAAGAATGCAGCAAAGACACATGAAAGTAAACAAAGGAGGTACTGGGCACTTGAGATGGGCCCAACCCCAAGAGCTAAAGCCTCCTAAGAGAGATTTAGAGCTGGTGCAAAGCTGGATTCATCTTCATTGATCAAAAGAAATGTTACATTCCAAAAACTGTCCACAAGGAGAACTTAAAAATGTGCTGAAAGCAAAGCTAATCTACTGCCTAAAAATCGAACTACAAAATGACTACAAAATGAATATAAAATGACTAACTAATGGCTAACCAAAATGAGGCCCTAAGCCCTCTTATTTATACAAATTGAGGACCCCAACAGTCCTCCTAAACTTTAGGGACTTGGTTGCCAAAACTTGTAGTTAACAACACTTTACTAGCACTTGCTCGGATTCCCTTGTGATAATTGATTTGGTGGCCCTTGAACTCCGAGCTGATGGTGGAGAATTCGAGGTAAGGGCCCATAAATGAAGGAGACACCTTCCTAAAAATCCTCTCCACGAATTTGGCTGCCAAGTGCTCATTTAAACCTTTGATTTTGTCTCCAAATTGACCAAAAAGACTACACAAAGCACACATTAGACTTGTTGGCATAATGACTAACCCCATTCACTCTATTAGCATAAATATAATAAAAAACATGCAATAAAATAATGAGAATGGTGGATTAATTCGAATTAGGAGGTTGAATGAGCCCATATAATTATCCATTTTTGGGGCTCATCATCACCCCCTACTGAAAGTGTTACTCATCCTCTGAGCAACTAATCTATCTCCTCATCTTTGATGGCCCTGGTGGCCTCCCTATCATGCCAAGCTTCTGAATTGATGTCCTCTTCTCGGTCATGAAACCGTGATTTTCTCTCTGCTTCTTCCCACTACCTGTGCTCCTTTTCCTAGAGAATTCTCAGCTTCCTATAGAACTGTCTCAGCATCCTGTAGAGAGGCCTTTGTGTCCAAAATTTTCATTCTTTCTCTCTAGGTGCATGTCTTTGGGCTTCCCCGTTCATAGCTGATGGATATCTTTGAAGGAGGCTCCTCCTTTTGTTTAGCTTTTGTGTCCTTAATGAAAATTTTCTCCTTTGACTGTGGTTTGGGTCTACCCACTTTTATCCGTGTGCTTCTTTTTCACTTTAAAGTACATGGAGGTTTTCTTCTTTCTCTTCCTTTTTGGTCTTGGAGGTGTGCTAATGGTGGCAAGCATGGCTGCTGCCTCCCTGGCTAAAATATCAAGCGATTTTTCCTTCTGTTTCCCTATTTCTAGACTTCCTGTAGAAATTCCTGTGTGTTGAAAAGTGTGCAACAAGAAATTCTTGTTGAGAATGCAACAAGATGATGGAGCTTAGTGAAAGGAGTCGCCTTCACTAAGTGGGCCCGCAGGCTATTTTTGGCGCAAGTCTATTTTTAGACTATGTCTATTTTTAGACATATGGATCATGTCTATGGATTACAGGTTGTTGTTTATGGATGATTGATCAAGTTGGAAAAAATAGATGGACTTCTATTTTTAGACCACAGCGGAGTGACTGCTCAGTCTAAATATAGAACAGTCAAATATTATTAGCTCATAATAATATTTAGACTATAACTTTGTCTTATTCTCTTGGAGCACTTCAGGATGAGCTACGGATGTGGTACATGCAGATCCCAGAAGGAAATACGTGGTTACCTATGGGATGACTAATATTTGCATGCAGGACTTCAGTTAGAACTCAAGTGAGTTGAGTTTAGTGGACTGGAGGTACAGTTGATGGAGTTGTGTTCAGTTTAGCTTTATTAAACTGGTTGTATTTAGTCTAACTGGCAAATAGACTAGAGATGAGTTGGGTGAATTAGTTATTAATTAATTCACAAGTTATTAACTCATAATACAACTAATGAATACATCAGTTTAACTCAGTTGCATGTCAGTGCATGTTCAGTTCAGCAGGGACAGGTGTTAGAGAATCAGATTGCTATCAGTTGTGACTATAGTTGTGCATCAGATCTTGCAAAATCAAGGGATTGAGTATGCCAATGAGTTTGCTCACGTATTTTCCCACATTGTAGCTTGTGCTCACGTGATTTAGCCAAGGAAATACGTGGTTTCCTTGGAATTATCATTAGTTCTCATGCAGGTATTGAGCAGCGGAGGCAGGCAAGCAGCGAAGGAGATTTGAGCCAGTGATTGATTCAGATCTGAGCTGTATTGTGTGTAACAGGGGTGGAGATACTTGTGAGAAGTATTATGTTGTGTAATGTTACATGACTCAATCATTAATATACAGATAGTTGGGGTTTTTAGCGAGATGCTTTCCCCGGGATACATACTGTGTTAATGTGTGAATGCTCTTGATGTTTTATTGTTATTGATACTGCTATATTGATGATCAACGTAGAGGAGCTTATGTATTGTGTATGTTTTCCGCAATAGTACATGATCAGGATAATCTCCATTGAATATGTGTTAAATTATTCAAAATTTCTACATGGTATCAGAGCTGGTTGATTTGTAGAAGAGATTTCTACAGGATATCAAAGCGAGGATTGGTCATCAGATCTATTATTCAGGAAGTGACTACGTTTTATTTCTTCAGGCAAAGTCTGTAATCGGGCCAGGTAGCCTCTGGATTCATCCTTCTTTTGGAAGGTGAGATATCCGGTGAATGCCCCTACAGTCGATCTCTGTACGATAAATACTTTGTTCTCACGAATTTTAGATCAAAAGCCGCTGAGTTTTTGAGCTGGTGGAATGGCGCTCAAGGATAAAACTCAGAAACATTAAGTGTGAGAATGGAGACAGTATGCCCCAGTATCTCACGAAGTTCAACCAATGCTGGGATGAGCTGGGAAGTGTGGGGGTGACTGTCAATGATGAGGATGGTGAGTCTAGCACTCCTTGGCCTTCCTAAGAGCTGGCATAGCTACCGGGACTCAGTGAATGGAAGGGAGAAAACTGCCAAATTGGGAACGGCTATGGTCGGATTTGATGCAGGAGGAGATCAGACGGAGCACCAGAGACAGTTCTTCATCTATGCATGATGAGGAGAACTGTGCCTTAGTGAGTAGGCGAAGAAGGGGAAGGGTAAGGTTTCTCTTTCCGAATCCAGTTCTTCCAATGATGGGAAGAAGGTTGACAAGTCGAAGGTGAGATGCTTTCGTTGTCAGGAGTTGGGCCATTATGCTACTAATTTCCCAAAGAAGAAGTCCAAGAAGGGATCCGAGGAAGGATCTGAAGGTGAGGCACTTGCTTCACAGTTTGAGTTGGATTTCACACTCTTCGCATGCATGGTTTCATCCATGATGGGAAGTGGTTGGTTTCTTGACAGTGGAGCTTCTTTCCACATGATCGGTGACAAAAGTTTGTTCAGTACTTTGGAGGAGAAAGATCTCTAGATACTCATAGGGACGGGTAATGATGAGAAGTATAGTGTCTCAGGTGTAGGCACGGTTATTTTTCAGAGGGAGCATGGAGCTCACCTTACCTTGACCGATATCAAGTATGTACCAGGACTAAAGAGAAACTTGGTGTCAATCGCGATGCTGGAAGACAGAGGCTATGATGTAGTCTTCAAAGATGGAAAGGTTTTCCTTAGACACATCATCACTAGACAGGTGAAGCAGATTGGTTCACGGGTCAAGAACCTGTATGCTCTTAAGGTTCAAGATGCATGCAAAGCCTTGAGCAGCAAGGCAACTGATGGAGACTTGGTGTTTGAGAGGGAGGGTATATTACCTCTCAACATGCAGAGCCAGAAGAAGTCTCAGACAATTGTGGAGGAGCCACGATTGGTGCAGCAGCTTCAGGAGGTTGTGGAGCAGCCACAACAAAGGAAGCTGAGAGGAGATCGAGTAGAGACATCTACTCATGCAGATAACTCCAATAGGGGGAAACTTCGAGCCAGGGGGGTTGAGGGATCACATGCAGC